>CAUYSK010007906.1:0-80983 GCA_963575035.1 Avahi laniger
TGGTTACCTGTTTGGGGGGATGATAACTGGGTGTAAGGGGGAAGGATAGGATATGAGAGGAGAATTTTAACTGTGTATTTTTTGGAACCATGTGTATATTACCTATTACAATATCAAACATATTAATTGAACAAAAGGAAATAATGACAACAAAATTGGCCCTATCTTATGCTCTAGAATGTAACTAGCTGTCAGACTGCACATCCCCAAGAACTACAAGAAGACAATGGCTGTAAGAAGGAACCAATGATCAACCAATTTTCTTTTTCCTTTTTTATTCTTTTTCAATATTTTTATTATTTACTCAAGTATAATTCACAAGCTCATCAAAATCAGTTTGTGCAGAGCTCAGTCAATAAACTAGTGCTACTCAAAAGGTATTATAAGAACAACATATTTATGCTTTTAGAAAAATTCCATCTATTCCTAATTCCAGACCCTTTGATTGTTAGAAGTTATAATTTATAAGCTGTAGATATGAACCAAGAGAAAAAAGTTAAAAACATCCAAATATATTTGTTATCTGATTTATGTAAGTAAGCATGGTTTTCAGTTTTAATATAATCAAATTCAATAGTATCTTTTATTGTATTCAATAAATAACTGGGCTGAACTATACTGTCTTAAGATATAATAGCTTATACTGTCTCTAAAATTACTCCGGCAAAGTTATCAAGCAGAAAACTAGCCAAATTTCATGGGACATATAGCAACTTGATTTTTAAAAAAATGAAAATTGTACAATTAGCTCCTTTTCTTCCAAAATTAAGTGTATCAGTCCCATGTTTTGCTTCTAATATACTTGTCTGGAAGTCCAAAGCTACACCATTTGTCCAATTATTCTATTGTTTGTTTTTATTTAGATTTTTTAATGATCATTAAAGTAGTGTCTGTTCCGGATCAAGACATTTTTGTATGCTTAAAAATAAAATTCCCATAATCCCACTATCCAAAAATAACAAATGTTAATATTTTCTAAGCCTTTTCATATATGTCGATGTACAGTCCTTCATGCTAAATTTTATATTCTGATTTCTCCACTATTCTTTCATTAGCATTTTCCAATGTCACTACCAACATTTTAAAACTATGCTTTAATGGTGTATGGGAAAATGTAATTATTCCCCCTTTGTTGGCCAAATAGAATATTTCTACTTTCAAACCACTGCATATATCACTTTAATGAAACTATGTGTGTCTCTGATTAATTTCATGGAATTAATTCCTAGAAGTCATGATAGTGAAACAAAGAGAGTAGTTTTCAGTTCCTTGATACACACAGTGAATGTCTGTTGTTTTTAACTGTCTAGCATACATCTTCCCTTGGGCTGGTAACAGTCCCTTAATTTCCCTTGAATGTGGTCTTGGTCGGACAGGCAGTGAAGGTGCTCAGTGATCCACTGAGTAAGGCGTGGGCATGAAACCGAAGCTAGTTTAGTCATACTCTGCATTTTTAGGAATTTGAGTCTGAAGCAAATTGACACATGGAGAGAAACGGGCTGATGCTGATTCATCCAATCAGTGGCAGTACCCAGAAAAGACTTCATCAGTTCTTCCCATGATCTCTACAGCCATTCTGTTTGGTCTCACTTTCTTTTGATTCCGTAAACTACAAAATACCTTCCTTTTGTTGTGGATGTATTCTTTAATTTAGTCATGATTGATTTTTGTAGCATGTAACTGAAGAATTCTGTAAACATTAATGAATAGCCTCACCAAAAATTTAGGAGAATCTGTAGTCCACTTTATCTTTATCATCTTGATCAACCTTTATAAACAGATCAACCTTAAGTTATAATATTTGATATTTTAAGAAGAGCTAAAAATGCTATCACTAAAAAATTGCTTTTATTTAATAAGTTAAAATTGTAAATGCTTATTGGCCTTATATAGTTCCATTTTTGTAAATTATAAATTTATTTTTTGTCCATTTTTAGGAGAATACTTATAATTTTTAGTAGCCAATGATAATGTCTATTGTGCCCCAATTATGCTCAATGGACTTAGGATAAAAAGATGCCTATGAGTCTCTTTCTTCGAGAAGATTTCAGTACACTGAAGGGTTTGTACATAAACTGGGAATCACTATATGACACAAGTCCTCCAATAGGGGAAAACGCTGATGTTGAATATATTTTCTCTATTTTCCATTTATTTGTAATTATACTTATGGCTTTTTAAACTTAAAATTGTTAACTATTATAAGGTCACATCTTTACATTTTTCCCATAATGTTTGTGTTTATGAAGTCTTTATTTTTTTCTAGCTTGTTTTAGAGTTTCCTTATGTTAACTCTTCACTTCGTCTCACATTTATTTTAGAATGAAATGTGAAGTAGGGAGTATACATTTTTCAAAAATAATTATTCAGTTTTCCCAGAGTCATATATAAATCATTTTGTATTTCCCCACATATTTGTAATTATTTCATACTGTGCTTTATTTTCACATATTTAGTTTGTGCCTGAGGTCTTTTATTCTCTTCTGCATGTTTGTCTGCATGTTAATGTACTAGTAACATCTTGTATTAATTATTGTCATTTATAATATCTTCAAATATTTGACAGTGCAATTTCTCCTCAATAGATTTTTTATCTAAAAAAAAACTTTGCTGTTATAACCTACTTGTTATTCCAGATGAACTTTAGGATCTCTGTAAATTTTACAACTGTCTCTTCTGGTATTTAATTGGGATTATCTATGTATATGTATGTATGTATACTCATATGCACACACATACATACATGGACATTCAGTATTTCTATTTTGTAAATTTATCTACTTATTTATAGTTAGTGTAAATGTCCCTTAGTAAAATTTTGGGTTTTAATATCCTCTGATTCTTGGCTTACTCTGACATAAAATCAGGAAAATATTTTAGGCAGCACTGAAAAAACTTTTTATGACATATAAAATGTAAAGTGGAAAAAAATATATATAGAGAGAGAGAAGGAACCAACAAAGGGGAAAAAAAAACTATTTTTAGCTGCCTTCTAGTAATTTCAGGATTGCCTATTCTAAAATTTAGTCAGCAAGGTTAGAAACTAAAGATTATCTTTTATTTCTTTGCATAATGGGAATTAGGCCAAAATAATCACTAAACAATTCTGTCAATGCAATCATTATTTCTTAGTTTCTGTTTATTTTAAAATATAGCTTCTCTCCTGTCTATAATTAGCTGTGTTCAGTTCACAGATATCTACACGTATTACTCATACTTGATTCATCTAGCTCCTGAAAAATTGGAATTCAAGCAATTAGTAATGCTATCACTATTTTATAGACATAGAAATTAATGTAGTGAGTGCTATGGTGCATACTCACCAGCCCTCTGACCGGCATAGACAAATACAGAATTGAGGAAGCCTAACTATTAGTGCATATGCCATATTCATGAAGCCATGGTACATTTGTGTACATTTAGCACAATTCATCTTGTCTACCAACATCCAAATTTACAACTAATTGTATACAAATAACCTCTACCTTTGGCAATTTTCTTTGACTGAGCTAGGGACCTAGAAAAGTTACCCACAAGTCTTGCTCAGTGTGGAATTCATTCAGCCCTGATGTCATCTATATATGTCATGAAAACATTTCATAGCCAAAGACTTAACAAAATGCTAACTACAATAACTCATACACAAGTGTAGTATATCAGTTATAAACCATCTCTTCAGTTGCAAAGCAGCACTTTAGGACAGTGATGTGCATCTTAAAATCCCTGTGGGAAATGTTTTCTCACAGAATCTAGAAAGAGTTTTTTTTTATTATTCTTTCTTTTCTTTTCCATTTCCTTGAGCACCAAGAGACAGGTATTAGTTTTTTAAAATCCTCTCATTATCCATGCAAGTTCCCCTTCTCTACTCTGTTTTTCTGTTTTTGTATTTTTTTTAAATTAACTTGAAGAAGTAGCTTTTAAATTTTCTTAATCATTTTTTATTACCTAAAACATTCAAGAACAACAACAGCAACAACAACAAAAAAAATCTGGCAAACAATTTTGGTACTTCCTGGAGTCCCGGAAGCTCACCCAAAAATCAATTTGAAGTTTAAAGTGATTGACCTTTGGAAATAAGAGGTCCTGTAATAAAAGGAAAATAAGAAATCCTGTTTTAGAGATTCTAGTTTATAAAACTCCATCTATGTGCTATAGACATAAAGACTGAATTAAATACAAATATTTTACTTGCAAAGTTATCTCCAGCTTTATAAATCTTAGATGACACTTCTGAATGCATCCCAATTTATCATTTTCTTGTTCTCAACATAATATTAAGACAACGTAATATTCTGTCAGATATTAAAATAATTACATGCACAAACTGGCAGATGCAGTCATTTCTCCTATGGTTCTGTTTTACAAAATGTATAACTGCTTAATGAGCAACTGGCAGGGAGTTAACTTATATACTTAGTACTCACAAACTATATTTCTAGACCTGGCTCCACTTTCAACTTCATGCTTAATTAATATTAACTTCCTGGAGTAAAGTTCTTCCTTATACCTAGAGCAAGTTGGACTAATCACCTGGGTTCTTCCTATTTCTAAATCTCTGATTCCTCCTTAGCTCTCATCTGAGCTACTGTTGACTTTGTGTGCCAGATATGATACCTATTTGGTGATTCACCTGCTTTTTTAAAATACTGGTTTCCTAGTCTTGCATTTGAGGCAGAAAGGAGAAAAATTAGGGCAAAAAAAGATGAAGGCTTAAGTGAGTGGCAAATGTATTCTTGAATCTGAAGAAATAAAATATTGAGATGGTAATATCAGAGGGTTTTGCCCCATCTCCTAAAACAATAATCTTGAAAACTTTTGTTGGGTAATGGAAATCCGTTCAGAGCTGACTGTTAGCATTGTGTGCCCTGCACTGATATCCTGTGAATAGAACTGTGAATAAGTTGACATTAATTCATTATATGGTATAGGTTCTTGGGAGTACAATTTCAGCTTTCTTCTACTATAAAAATATTGTTCACAAACCAGATTTGGAAAGTCAAGCTAGGTTCCATTCTTCATATGAGAGTAAGTAATAATTCTTTTGAAATGTAAACTAAAGACCTGAAAGGAAATAATGAAAAGGAAGCAAAGAAAGCAAAACTGGAATCATAACTGCACACTGTTTTATGCACAAGAGAATAGAATCTAGTGAAATTTTTATCCGTAATTAGACTTACTAGATAACCAATTTGATTTTTAACTAAAGACAAACTTACTTTCAAAAAATGTGAAATGTTTGGCATTTCTTACTAGACGATCAGATCACAAGTCTTTTCTTGATGCACAATCTTTAGGGAAACTTTAACCTCAGACTCTAGTGTTTTTGATCAGTACTCACAGAGGTACATGAATGTGACACTTCCAATGTGGAAGAAGAAGAATATTTCTCATTAGAATTATGTTTCTGAATCTTTCCTTACTACTACCAGTTCACTTACTACTACTGAACCCCAACCCCAACCCTTTGAATGAAGTTATGTAATTTGACTTTGGCTAGTCATAAATGTCTTTTAAAATGTTAATTTGAAGCAAAACAAGTTAAGGGATAAAGTTTTCCACTTTATATACTCTGAAAAATATTATGATTTGATTTTAAAGATATTTTTAAAGGATATCCTGTTATTTCATTGCTTAATCATCTTTGAACCCCTCTCTTTTGCCCTTATCCCTCACATATCATGCTCATACACAGCCCCAGGAACAATATGCATTATGTTATCATTGTGATTATTCTTCAGTTATTACATCAATTTAAGTGTATTTGTGTTGGTGTATATGGGTGGGTATGTATTAGTTGGAGAAAAAATGAGGTGGAAAGAGATCGTGCCATGGGATGGAGGGTTTAGAATAAATAGGTTGTCAGGAGATAAATATTCTATAAGTTATGTTTTTGTTTATGATCTGTTTGTATTATGAATCTATATTCCCCCTAGAATATCAGCTGCCTGAGGGTAGGAGTCTTTGTCTGATTTATTGTCTGATATACTCCAAGAAACTAGAAGAGTGTTTCATACATAGTAGGAACATAATACAATTTGTTAAACTTTTACTTGAGCAAACCAGTATCATAATTAATTAATAATGATTTACTAAAAAGGATGAGAATATTCCCTTATGAAGCATATGCATCATTCAGAATGGGTTAGTGAATTTGTTTCAAACGCAGGGTGGTTATACTGCTTCTGAGAATCTTTCTAGTATACGTGTGTGTGTGTGTGTGTGTGTGTGTGTGTGTGTATGAGAGAGAGAGAGAGAAAGAGAGAGAGAATGAATTCCTGATTTGCTAACTGGCTGAGGTTTTTAATACTCCTAAAAATATTAGTTTTAGAAAAAGAATAGTTTTACCATTAACAAAACAAATTATTACAAAATAAAATAAACTTCACTATCTGACCAGTTCATGTACAAACATGAATCATGATTATCTGACAAGTTAAATAAGTTATATTTCATAAGATAATAGCATCTATTGCATTGCTATTCATATTAAATGTGTTCTTTTTATCCAATGAGTACTGAAATTACAATCATGTATAGGTCAAAAAGTGAATTTAGTGACCTAGAGTCTTGACAACTTGACATTTACTTGAGTTACTAAAATCCATCTAGAATATATGGCAGTCTAAGCTCATGGGCTGCCCTGCAGCAAAACAAGTCAAAACTGAAGTGCATTTGCAGAACTGGCAGAATTTGAATTGCTGGTATAAACTGAGAGGCTCTCGCTACCCATTACCTCCCCTAAGCCTGTGCCCGCCCCCACTCCCACATCCTGCATCATTTCTGCTTACAGCTAAACATATTTCTTACTGCTTTGCCCTACTACTTAGGCCCACCAACACATTTCTCTGCACTTGATTATATTTGTCTCAGTGGTTTGGGAAATTATTTGGAGAAAATATTTTTCAAAGTAAAAATTCCACCCAACCAAAAAAAAAACCAAAACAACAATAACAAAAAAAAAAAAAACCTTAAAATGAGTACAAAGGCTCTTATTCCATTTTAAGACTTGTGGCTTACCTCAATACATAATGTAGTGGATTTACAAGATGTTACTTGATCTTAATGTGAAAAAGCACTTTCTTAGCCATGTTGTTAAAATTTTCCTTAGGATTTCCATTTTTAGTATTGGCTGTTATTGATAACTTAGTTTTAACTGAAAATTATTTTTAAATTGTTAAGTAATAATGTACAACACATTTTAATCCATATCAACCTATGAGGGAAACAAAAAGTTTACCAGCCCATAGCACTGCATAAATGAAACACAAAAATAAATGAAACACAAAACTAAAATCAACTGCTTAATGTGCAGTTAACCTTAACAAAGTCCTGAAGGTTACAATAATTAAAATATTGTAATATCAAAATAATCAACTACAGGCAGGTAAATTTTGTATAGAAACATAACATCCACAAGATATATGTTAATTATATTCAGAAAACCAGACTTTTAAGACAGATATGATGAATGCTAAGAAGAAAATATGTAGCATCAACCCAAATGCAAAGAGTGTTATTAAAATCATACTAAAAAATCCATTTGCAGCTTTTCAATTAAGGGATGAAAAACACACGATCATCCTCGGACACAAAATTAATATCACTGCTAATTTACCATAAGTTATTCATCTGCTTTGGAATAACTTAGGTACTAAATTAGGAGAAAAAATAATCTTTACAATTAAAAAAAAAAAAAAACTGTCGAAAAATACCTGGCAGTTTGGACAGCTCCCTCCTGATTTTCTGCAGGATTTCTCTAAGGTGCCTTACTTTCACTTTCTCTGTTTTACCAAATCAGAAATGAGCCCAACCAAAGTGGTTTCTGCGATTTGGGTTTGGGTATTTTTGTTGCGCTGTGATTTGTTTTGTTTTTGGACAAAAGATTCCTCCAGTGAAAAAAACTACGGAGCCTCATAACAGGGAAAATGTTGTTCCCAGTTCAAGATCCGCTTCCCTGTATTGAGCCAAATTTTGTTTTACCAAAGCCGGCAGGCACGGATCTGCGGTCTCCACCTCCATTCCTCGCTGCAACCCCACTGCCTCTGTGAAAGACCAGAGCCTCTCCCTATCTCAGCCAGAGCGGGGACAGCTCCTTAGTGCCGAGGTATTTCAAGAACTTTCCCAAGCACAGACTCCTGACGAGACAGGGAGCCACACGGAAAACAATCGCCAAGAGTAAGTTTGTGCGTCCTGAAGAGGGATGGAGAAACCACTGCACTGAGCTACGTTGATTCAGACTTTGCCGGCAGCGTCATCAATTTGCAGCAGCGCATAAAACCCACCTTCTGCGGAAGGCTTTAAAGCGCAGGTGGCATTCGCGGTAGATTAATAAAATAATGTAATACGAAATAAAAACAACGTACTCTCTGGAGAAAGCTGGTTACCTAGACCTGGTTACTCTTGGTGCTTAATGTGCTATGTGGCTGGTTGTCCAGACCCTAGCGGGACCGAACTTTCTCAGAGGGCGGAGCCGCCAGGCATTCAGCAGCTACCAGGGGCGCACCAGGCCTGGTCCACCCCGGAGGGTACGCGGGGGCCAAAGCGGCCCGGGAAGACAGTGGCTCTACCTGGACGCCTGGCCGTCAGACACCCAAGCCCTGCTCCGCTGTCCCGACGCGCCCCACGCCGCGCCCCACCCGCCACGGAGCAAGAGGAGCCACTGCCAGTGCCTCAGAGTGGGACTCTCCCTCCTTTCCCAAATGTGCGCTCCCGAAAAGTGCAGCGAGCCTCCCGTGCGGGGCTTCAGACAAGTAAAAGTCACCGCTCCCCAAGACGAAACCTCCCCCCAACTTCTCCTTCCTCCTTTTCTTCAGCAACGTTAACAAACAGTTGCTTTCACCTCCACTCTCCTCCCCTCCGAAGTCCCTGGCGCAAAGTGGGACTTTGGGGAGCTTCCGTGAACGAGCCTCTCCCACGGCGCGCCAGATCCACGGCTTCTTCTTTTCGTTACGGCAATAAAGTTCCATTTGCCCAGCTCTTTATGAGCCACGGTGGACTTTCCCGTGCGCTCCGTGCGTTCTCCCTCCCGCAGAGCCAAGAGCATTCTATTCACTCCATCCCAGCCTGCGTTCTTGAAGGACGCTGGCCCACGCTGAGCGGACCCACCGCTCTCCCTGCAAAGTGCCCCAAATCGCGGGCGCGCGCGCGTACACACACACACACACACACACACACACACACACTCACACACACTCACTCACTCACACACAATGCCATCCCCGCGCTGTCAAAGTCTGTCAACGCTGAGGGGAGAACGCACGAGCGGGAGCCGCACCGGCGCGGGCAACAGCCTAGCCTAGCGTCGGGACTAAGCTGTCCGGGTCCCAGACACCCTTGTCGGGGTGCCTCGGACACGACATGCTTCGTAACCCCCAAAGACCACACCAGCGGTCCCGGGGCCGCGCGGGCGCTACCGGGCCGGACCTTACCCGCGGGGCGCGTGGTCTCCAGCCGCTGGGCTGGCCCGCGGGCCACGGGGACGCTGCAGCCAGGGTCCCGAAGATGCTGTTGCTCCGCTGCCGCTGCCCGGATCCCCGGCGCCAGCATCACTTCTCCGCCGCCTCCGCCTCCTCGTGCTCCGCTCTCTCCGCCGCCCCTCCCCGGCGGCCGCCTGCAAGACCAGCAGCGCCGGCGGCGCGGCGGGGTGGGCAGCAGCGGAGGCGGCGGTGGCGCCCGCGCGAGCTCGCCCAGCTGCACCAGTCGAGCAGCCGCGGCGGCAGCCGGAGCACCCAAGCCCGGCTGCGCTTCCCCGGCGATGGCTCTGGCCTCGGCGACTGACAACGCCCGGCAGCCAATCGCTGTCTCTCCCCGCGTGGCGGGGGGAGACCAATCAGAGCGGAAGGCCCAAGGTTTTCCTCCGCCTCTGCTCAGCAGGCTTGTTTCCGGGAGAGAGGGCGATGCTGCTTGGGTTTGGGATGGGGGAGGCGCGGGAGGGGTGCGGGGTGGGGGACTCGTGGCCCCGGAGCCTTAGGTGCGGCGAGGAAGCCGGGCCCACCCGGACCTGGGGCGCTTTAAGACCGCCAGGAGCCCGCGGCGTGGCAGGAAAGGGCGCCCCGGGGTGACTCTGTCCCTAGAGCCTCGGCCCGCAGTTCGGCGTCTCGGCATCGCCGTGTGGGGGTCGTGGGACCCGAGTAGGAAGGGCACTGCTGGAGAGCGAATCCCAGGAGGTGGTCGCCGCCTTGAAGGAATCACGCGAACAGTCACCAGACAGCGCCCCCGTCCTTCTCCCTTTGGCAGCTGAGAGTGGTACTTCTTAGCCTCCGAACCGCTCCTTCTCATAGTAATCAGCCCAGAAGTGTCCCCGAGCTATGCAAGAGGCACATGGAGAAATGTTGTCAAAGTTGTAGGTAGAGTGGATCTTCCCTATCTTCCTTCCAAACAAACTCCCTCACCTCCTCCCCGCAAACAAAACAAAACAAAAACCTTGAGAAGCAAACGAGAAAGTTTAAGCAGACAATCTAATTGAGTCGCTTTCTTTGGATAACCAAATCTGAATGGGAACAGTAGTTTTGTTAGGAGCGTGTGCGTGTGCGTGCGCGTGTGTTTGTTTGACTCCAACACTAGAGAAGTGATGTTATTTAGAAAGAAAAGAAAAATAAAACAAAAGTGACAAACTCTTTTTCCTCACCTCTCTCTCCCGAAAACTGTAATGATCTTTCCTTGTGGAACATTTTAAGTTCCTTTAGTGCAAATGTGTCTGAATGGTCTAAATTTATACACCATGTTCTAGTAAAAAGAAATAAACTAAGTTCTGCACGATGGGAAGGCATGGGACCTTCTCCAAGTGATCCTCTCTGATAGGGATAGTCATACACACCTTTCAAATTTTATAAAATCGAGTGTTTAAGCCAGCTATATAGCTGTCTGAAAACAGTTGGAATTCAATATGTCTTAGCTATGCTACTGCAGGTGTTCCTACCTAATTATATTTTTAAGTGATCCTTTTATTTTTTGCAATAATCACCCCTTCCTTCACTTACCTCCCTTTAAAAAAAAACGAAACTCAACGTATCCTGTGATTCCCAAAACACCCTGCCAAAATTTCATAAGCACTCTAAGGATAATTTGATTGCAGAGTAGATTTGTGTATTACCATTTTTTAGTACTATAAAAAGTATGTGCGAATCATCACTATTTTTTTCAATTTTCTTGTGCTTTCCTCCCCTTCAGTCATTTGACCAATCTAGCTTGGGAGCCAGACCATTTCTTAAAGAACTGGCTGTGCTAACATAGACAATAAGTTGATTTTTTTTAAGACTACAAACAGATATGGAGCACACCACGTTGAAATTTTAATCTGGAGAGGGGCTTTTGTTGTTGTTTATTTAGTTTTTAAAATTATTTATGTGGTTCTTTGCTAATGTGTAACTTGAAATAAAATCAACACCCTCATTGACTATGTGATGGAATAAAGGAATAAAGGAATGAAGTTTATTCTGTGACAGAAAATATATTTTATTCAAACCTCATGGGGGAAGGAGTTGATATTTGTGAAATGTAAAAATCATAAAATTGGAACATTAAAATGCAATGTCAATTTAGAAATATCCCTGATAAAAGATAAGTTTAGAATGATCTTCAATCAAAAGCTAATCTTGGCTGAGCACGGTGGCTCATGCCTGTAATCCTAGCACTCTGGGAGGCCGAGGCAGGCGGATCCTTTGAGCTCAGGAGTTCAAGATCAGCCTGAGCAAGAGTGAGACTCCATCTCTACTAAAATTAGAAAGAAATTAATCGGACAACTAAAAATATATAGAAAAAATTAGGTGGGCATGGTGGCGCATGTTTGTAGTCCCAGCTACTCGGGAGGCTGAGGCAGAAGGATAGCGTGAGCCCAGGAGTTTGAGGTTGCCGTGAGCTAGGCTGACGCCACGACAGTCTATCCTGGGCAAAAGAGTGAGACTGTCTCAAAAAAAAAAAAAAAAAAAACTAATCTTGACTTTTCAATGTAATCTGTTTACAAACTTGCAGAGATGGGCATACACAAAAATCTATATAATTTTTCTAACCATTCTTTCATTCCCTTTCAAATATGCTATTTTCCAGTATTTTGTAATATTTTTCCATGTTATCCAGTATTTTGAAAGTTATCCCTGAAAATATATGCATCCTGCATACCATTTTCTTTAGTGATTAAAACAATCAAATGACTTTTACAGAAAAAAAAAGCCAAAAAAAATCAACAGTCTTTCATACAAATATAATGCTAATATGTCATATCACTATTGCTATTTATGAGCAGCTCTGAGGAAAACAAACCTTCATAATTAGCCATCTACTGACAGTGAAAATTTAAAATCAATAAAGATGAAAAACCAAGAAAAAATTTGAAAAGTATCTAAAAATATCATATGTTGATAGATTTTCATATATTGTTATGAATTTCATGGACTGTATTGAGCAGAAATTCCAGTATTATTTAAATATATTACTATTTAATGAACCAATTAAATTTAATTAAATAATTGTTTGATTTTTATTTTTTTGGTCTACTTAGAAATGTCTGTTTTTCTCCCCATGCAATGAGAGAACTCATTCCACTTGTTAGCAGAGGAAGAAATTTGCTTGGTCACTATTAAATCAATAATAAATGGCCTTATCTTGAAAATATGTAAATTAATTTCATATTAATTGATGCAGAAAATCTATATTAAGAATAGAAACAGAATACTTCATTGGGATCAGTTGTGACAAAAGCTGTATCTAGCAGGCAGAAAACTAAATAAGAAGTGAGAGAAATCAGTCTACTTTCAGCTCTGGTTATGTCTAGGTGAGTAATCTCAGGTCACTCACTTAAACTTTCTCAGTATTCCTTATCTGTAAAATAGAGGTTAAAAACAAAATCAAACCTATAGCTGCCTTTCTCAGAGGTGAGGATTAATTTATAATTGGAACTGCAAACCACAATGGACTCCTGCAGAAAAGTCTTTCTAAAAAGGTAAAGAACTAACTGGAATTTAATGATAATACTATCCTCTCTCATATGTGATTTAGTTTAATTCTTACCACAGCCCTATTTATTATGGGTACATAATATGTATTTCTACAGATGAACATACTAAGTTCCAAAGAGGCTCTTTTATCAATTCTAAGATAAATTGACTATCACGTATACTTTGTTGATATTGATGTTTTTCCTTTGATTCCTTCACTATACCACTTCCAATATGATTAAAATATGTAAGTTAAAGGCTGGCACCTTAATTTAAATGAAACTTTTTTTATTATTGGATGTCAATCACAACTGGAATAAAGCTGTTTCCATAATTAATATAACAAATTAGATAACTTCAAACTCAGAAAGTCTCAGTTTTCATATTTGAAACTCTAAAACATCTGTAACCATGGATCTTTTGCTCATATTAAGATTGCTACATAAGTTTTTTGAGTTGAAAGACTGAAGCAAAATTAAAACAAAAACACAAGAATAACAACTAACAGAATGGAATTGGATTCTATTGAGTTCATTATAACTAGCGTCTTTAAAATATATACTTTATATCAGGACTTTTTATACATACACTAATAAAGTAATTCATCAAAACTTTTTAGGAAATAGGACTCCAAACAGACAGATGTTCAGACTCCCAACCCTATATTCTTACCACCAGAGCATACTTTTCTCCTGAAATTTGGGAATTATCAACAGAAAGGAAATCCTTGAGACTAAGAAAATGTGAAAGATACCTAAGGACAAAGTATAGCAAAGCAACAAGCCTAGGAGACCATTTATAACTAAGAAAAAGTAAGGATGGTATTTATTTTGGGGGATGGACAAATTTGATCCAAAATCTAGGAAGGAAACAAACAGTAATTCAGTATTGTGGAATCCAAGGAACGATTGGGTTGTTAAAGGACTGGGAAATGAACCGTATCAACTCTTGACTGTAAGTATTAATGAGTTGATGAGACTGGTTGAGAGGATCTTTGGTTCCTTTGAAAAGGATAGTTGTAATAGAGTAGTGAGGGTGACAATCACTTGATCTACACAGAATGGGGAAAGGATAATTCAACTGGGCTATTTCTTTTATATTAGAAATGAGTAATGTTCTTTTATGTTCAATATTTCAAAATATAGGTGGAGTAATGATTTATGCAGAAAGCTGTATAAGGAACTTGAATTGACATAAAGTTTCATAAAGATTCAACTTATTGACAGTCTTTATTGCTTTTATTATTAAAATTAAATCATTTGTAAAGATATGCAATCCTTCAATGAGTGCTTGTTTATATTGTTATAGAAATCAAACCAAAATTGCAGAAAAGATACTTCTTTATTTCATTAGATGCCATCTTCGATTTTTATAATGTAGAATAAGATTATTTGCCTCAGTAAGAGAATCCAACGTTTTTCAATAATGAGTTTGTTTTCTTCTTTAAGCCTTGATCACTGAAGAGCAGCTGCAGATTACATTGGTCCAGCATGAAGCGGAAAAGTGGACGGAAGGTGCGTGCATGTGCGTGTGTGTGTGTGTGTGTGTGTGTGTGTGTGTGTGTGGGCAAGGATGTATGTGTTTCAGGGACTGGGGAATGAGGAAAGAGCAGTGCGAGGCAAGAAGGAATAAGGAGGGGAAAGGGAGCAGAGTGTTCGAGTTATTTGTGCAGTAATTCTCTATGGTTTCATTCATTAATCAATACTTGTTTCAGAAGCCACCTAAAGCATAGGATACTAAAAAATTAATTTGAAAAAAATTAATCACTTCCGTATTACCATAACAGAATGCTATTTAAAGGCCTAGCACAGTGATAGGAGCTCAATAAATGTTGATCAATGAAAAATGAGTGTATAGATGTTACATGGGGTTTTGGAGGGAAGAAGGAGGAGAATGCTGCTAAAAGTTGAAACCAACTGATAACATTTATTATAACATTCATTTTTGCAATTATGACTATTGTAACTTTACATACATTAAATTTTAACATGAAATTTTATTTTCCTGGGTTTCTCAGGATTGCTGGCCAAATTACACAACTAGGTACATTGTCTCCTTGGACTGCATTTTCACTTTCCCTTAGCATCACAACCCCTCACCCAGTCTGGCTTTTAACTAATTCTCCAGGTGTTTTTAGGTGATTATTCTCTAGGAAGTGAGCCTAGAGAATCATCCTACTTGCCTTGGGAGAAAAGTGCTAATAAAAGGTCAAAGCTGAGTTCCTAGGGACTGAGGCTGCTGAAGCTAATAGCATGAATCATCATTAGCTTTTACTGATGCCAAGTCATGCAAGTCTGTGAAGTTCATACAGGAAGAGAAATTTGGATCAATAGGACTTTATGTTACCATGCAACTTGATAATTACTTTCTAGAAATTAAGTTTGCAAAGCTCTTTTTCCTTAAAAATATTATTGTCTGTCCTGAAAGCCTGCCTTCATCTTTGTACCCATAGTGCAAGATCAACCTATAGAGTTTTCCTTTAGCAATTTATCTTTTTGTTGTTTGTCATATTGTGCAGGATGGCTGCATACATACTTTATATTCAGTAACCTTTGGTGTCTATTTAACAGTGGATTGATATTTCATAACAAGATTGATATTTTAAATCCAATTCTCTGAATGTCTATAACACCAAGTTGCCAAGAATATTTCAGTACCTATTTTGTAGTCTGCTAGTATACTGGCTGTTGACCTGGTGATGCTAGAGAGAGGAAGGCTATGTTGTTTAGTTGGTAAGTGAAGCATACAAGGCCATTTTGCCTCTGTTTTATTGCATGTTGACTACACAGAGACCTAGTGAACGCCATGAAACACTTACATTCATGAGGGAAAATGTAATAGACTCGCACATCTCCCTGTTGAAGTCTTTAAATAAAAATGCTTAACAAAATAATTTATAGTCTTGCTATGTCAAGAATTTCTAAGCCTTTAAAATAAACCAGGGAGTTGAGAGCATATATTTATGAGGTTAGTACCATATAATGTCCAGTTGCATTGCATATAGACTCAAACATGTCCATTTGCCTTTAGCTAAGAGCAGAAAGGACTTTTGGTTGTTAGTAGAAAGGCAAAGTGGATGTAAATTTTTTAAAAGTGATAGAAAAATCTAATATCTTTATTAATATTCATTTAATTATAAAGTCAAAATACAGCTTCACATTTCAAAATGGCTTAAAATCTGGCTTATATGAACTATAATATGGTCCACATCTTTATATCCCAGGTTTACAATTCTTTCTGGAATTACTTGTATCTCTTCCTTTTAGATGATTTTTCCCTCCCAAGAGATGTGAATTCTTAACAGCTTTATGTGAATATCCAAGTACAAAACCAATTATTTCCTTTAATTTTTAAAAATTGTAATAATAATGGCTTCTATTTTTGAATTGTTCAGTGTTTTAGCTGAGATTTTTTTACGTGTATATACTGTATTCAGTTTGTTTTCTTAATTATACTCACCAGCTAGACCTATATAGTACTTGACTTGAGTACTTCATTCTCAGGAAAGCAATTTTGATTATTATCAAGTACTTTCCAATTGAGGCATTAATTATAAATATTTATAACAAGGACATTGCAAAACATAGTTGCATAGGGTAAGTCAGATTCTCAGCATGATACATTTTTAGCATGTCTATTAGGCTTTAGGTACTCTAGAAATATGTTAGAACTAATGTTATTTTATGTAAGAAAGATAGATGACAGTGCATTTTACTTTGCTTGTGTCTGATCATGTTCCCCACCACTCCCTGCTTGGGTCAGCTCTCAGAGAGCCACAACCTTGTGATATTTAAGTCTTTAGGGTAAATCTCCATGAATAAACCCAGTGTTAAGCCACATGCCATCTCAAGCCATTCTAACAGCACCCCAGGGTCACATTCCCCAGTCAAGTATACCAAAGATGTAACAGTACTATCTATCAGATGTTATGTAAAATCTCAAGTGGTTGTAGCAACTTGGAAATCCCTTAATAGTATACCAAATTAGGTGCTTTAATGTAACAAATTAGTATATTTTTAGCCTTAAAAAATTGTTATTTCTGGGAATTGAATAGGAAACCTGAATCTAAAAGTGATAGATCTAATTTGAGCTGGAAGTTTCCAATAGCTGGTATTGGTACTAGACCACAGATCGTCTCTGTTGGGCTTTAGCCTTTGGGGACATAATTGCATTAAGCACAATTTCAGATCAGTCAAAGAAGAAAATAAACTAAAGAACTAAAATATGTGTAACTACACTTTTTTAATGAGAAACTAATGAAAATTAACCATTGGGTCATTAATGTGTTATATCTATATTCACTGAAGTGAAGTGGTTAGTATAATTTGATATAAAAACAAGTGTGATATATATTTTTATGGGTTTTCTGAACAGTAACCGAGTGATAGTACTGCTATGCAATGAATATGGGTTTTGGTGACCAACTGAAAATGTGTGTAACAGAAGCATGATTAGGTCTTAGAGGTGTTTTGAAATTTAAATAAGATAATATGTGTAAAATGCTTAGTGCAGTATCTGGAAGATAAATGCTCAATATATAGTAGCTATGCAGATAATTATAATTATCAGTAATTAATACAGCAAGAGTAATCATAAAGTTGAGGTGGTTAACTTGCTTCAACCTCTATGCATTGTTTGAAAGTTCTATAGAGTCTTAGGGGTTTGCTCATGTGTTCCCCACTAAAGCAGATGTGTTCCTTCATTATAAATGAATCTCAGGGCCCATTTTAATTTCTTCTTTTTCCAAGAAGTCTTTCTAAAGTATTAATAATCATTAGGGTAGGTATCTTGCAACAGATAAACTCCAACATACCAATGGCTTAACATAATTTAATTTTTTTTCTTACTCATTCTTGTTCTATTAATGTTGTGAGGAACAAGGACAAAGGGATTTGCTCCATCCCATCAAGTTGGCTCTTTTGTCTTCAACACACAGCTTTCAAATTCGTCAACATCTGGATGAAAAATGGCAAGGAGGATCATTCTGGTGTGACGTGTGTCATTTACAGTGCCATTTTATTGGCCAAAAAGCAAAGACATGGCCATATCAACTGCAAGGGAATTGGAGAATGACAGTCCAGTTATGAACCCAGGAGGAAAGAGAAATACTTTTAGTGAAGAGCTCCTCAGTTTCTGCTACAGGCTGTCCTTTTTAATTTCACTCAAGCCCCTTATAATCAGAAAGATAAACCACTTCCCAACCCGACACTGCGTCTGGCTGCTAATCAAGATGTGCACATTATTCTCTGTCAGAATCTGATATGTCTCCTCATGAACTATAAACTAAAACACAAATATGTGCACCTGCATATCCAATGAACAATGGTACATACAGTAGCAATTAAATACTTCTTAGAAATGGGAATAATGGGAGATACTAAGGAGACACTGGTCCATAGCAATCAAGGAAACTTTATTGTGGGCTCTGTGAAACCCCCCATACTGGGTCAGGGAAAGTTCCTTCATGAGGCCCTGATTCCATTTTCTGGGAGGAGCTCACTTGTGTTTATTTCTCCACCGCTCTGCTTGCACTTGCAGGAAGTTCTTCCTTCTAAATTATTCTCTGTGATCCCATTTGTAGCTGGTGCTGTGCATATGCCCTCTTTTTGCAGCCTGCTTCTTGCTGGTGCAGGTTTGAAAATTGACGGTTGTTTAAAAACTGAAGAGTCAAAGTTTTGTTGTTGTAACAGTAGTCTTAGAAGCCTGAATTTCTCATTCGTTTGACAATACAACTCATCAAAAATGTAATAGGCTTTTGTCCTTTTGGTTTCCAGATCATTGTGTGTATTAGCATTCACACTTGTAGTTTTTTCTTGAACTTACTTCTCAAGTCTTATTTGTTTTTATCCTTACCTGTCTGTCCCTAGCATTCAAACCAATGAAAAATTTTTCGAGACCAATATAAATGAGTGGGGTAGATATACTTTTAAATCAACTTAATGGACCAAGTTACTCAATATATTTCTAAATCATAACCCCTGCTATGTGAAGATAAAATCAGTATGATTTTAACACTTTAAATCTCCAATTTTTTTGAATTTCACCATTGTCTTTTATTACTGCTTACAAACTTATCAATTCTTGACTGACCTCAGCTCTCTATTTCTTTATACCTTGCTACGTTTAGCTATTAAAAAATGTGCGCTATTATAATTGCATTTTCCAATTTTTTCTTCTAGTTCCAAATGCTCAGTGTGTACTTGGTATTATTCATTTTGTTGCAGGCAACAATTTTCCAGATGTTTTGCCTGGGCATGATATTATTCTATACCTGTCCAACTCATAATATTAATTTCTTTCCAGCCCCATCCCCACATAATAAGCTGGTACCACATGTTTTAGGTTTTTGTTTTGTAGCACCCCACTTCTGGTACCAATTTATGTGTTAGTCAAGGTAATACCAGCTAATGTGACAGATAAATCTAGAAATATTATTGGTTTAACATAGTGGGTGTTTATTTATTTCACTCAGAAAGTTCAGTCAGGAGGAGTATGGAGTGCTCACTACACTTAATCATTCAAAGATACAGGCTGATATAATTGAAGCACAGGGAAAGAAAGAGAAGAAGATTTTGCAGGTGATTTTTGTGGGCCAGGCCTGGAAGTGATATATTATCATGGCTAGAATGACTATAAGGTAGGCTGAGAAATGTTATCTAACTATCCAGAAGGAAATGGAAATTTGGCTTGTTGAACAGCTTACTAGTTCTGCCTCACCAATTTATTTCAATTTTTGCTGACCTCTCATTATATTTATTGTTATATCATATGAGGTTATTTTTCGTCACATACTAGGTAATATATTTGGTGAATGCCACTTCAACTGTCATCCAAATGAGAAGTGTTTATATTAAACATAGGACACACTTGGTTCTACATGGTAGTTATTTCTGTATGGGTAGTTGGAAAAGGTCAAGCTTTTGAACCAGTAAAGGTCTGGATTTTATATGCATCTCTGTCACATATTAGCTGTCTGACGATAGATTATTGAACTTCCCAGAGCATTAGTTTTCTCATTTGTTAAGTGAGTATAATAATAGTTTCCTTGAAAACAAATTGTGATGATTAAAGGAGATAATGGCACAAAGCAAGGTATCTTTTTATCTGAATGCATATTATATACTAATTTACTTGATTAACATTACCAAAAACGAAAGGCAGTTTGTGTACTAATTCTAGAGTAGAATATTAAATGCAAAATTTTCACTAGTAATAAGCCTCTATGTCTTAATTATTACCAATCAAGAGTGATCCAAAGGACTCAGACAACCCAGAGTCTTGATCTTACTTAGGAATTTTATCTTTAAATTCAGTGATTTTATGATTCAAATTCACTTCCACATTACATATTTTCTCTCTAAAGTCCAATTCTTAGATTTTAAAACTTTTTATTTTATATCACAAAGAACTAGGCTATGCTTTAAGTAGCATAAGCAAAGACATATTGACATGCAGATTATTTTTAAACATTCCCCTTGACATTGCTGCCGTGATAGCAGAAACTAAATTAAGAAGAGATAATCAGAAAAATACAGAAATATAAGTTGTGTGTCAAATAACACGATTCTCTATTCATAAAATTAAAAAAACCGTTTATTTGTACTTTTATGCTTAACAAACTTAGAAGACATTCCTTTCTCAGTTGTTTGTGTCTGAAAGTATGTTTTTGTTTTTTTGGTACTATAAATGCATATGTATTAGCAAGGAATATATTCAAAACATATTGTTAAATGGAAACAGCAGGTTAAAAACAAATAAACTTCTTCCATGAAAGAGAAAAATTGATAAGGTGGACTTTATTGAAATTCAAAACTCTACTTTTTGAAACAGCCAGTAAAAAAAAAAAATGAAAATATAGCTGTAGCAGGGAGAAAATATTTGCCAAACACATATCTGATAAAGGACTTGTATCCAAAATATGCAAAGAACTCTTAAAACTCAACAAGAAGACAGCAAAGAACCCAATTTAAAAATGAACAAAAGATCCGAACAAACAAAAGATCTCACCAGAGAAGATGTACAGATGACAAATAACCCTATGAAAATATGTTCAACATCATAATGTCATTAGGGAATTCAAATTAAAATAACAAAGAGATGCCATTACACACATATTAAATCCCAAAACTGATAATATTGACTGCTGGTGAAGATGTGGTGCAACAGCAACTCTCACTCATCAGAATGATACAGCCAGCTTGGAAGACAGTGTGGCAGTTTCTTACATGGCTAAGCATAGTCTTACCATACGATTTAGCAATTATGCTCCTTGGTAGCTACCCAACTGATTTGAACGGTTATGCCCACACAAAATGTTCACGACTGAACACAAATGTTTATGGTAATTTTATTCATAATCACCAAAGACTGAAAGTGACCAAAATGTCCTTCAATAGATGAGTGAATAAACAAACTGTAGTATATCCATAAAATGGGATATTATTCAGAGATGAAAAGTAAATGTAATAAGCTAACAAGCTGCACAAAGACATGAATGAATCCTAAATACATACTGCTAAATAAAAAAAGTTAGTCTGCAAAGGTTACATGCTGTGTTATTCCATTTGTATGACAGTCTAGAAAATGCAAAACTACAGAGATAATAAACAATGTTGCCAGGAGTTCAAGTTGCAATTACTGAATAGGTGAACCACAGTGGATTTTTTAGGGCAATGAAACTATGAATTTGTTATACTACAATGGTGGTTACACGACATGAATCATTTCTCAAAACTCATAGAAAGTGAAACTTAATGTATGCAAACTAAAATGAAATAATTTAGGAAGTCAGATCTCAGAAAGAAAGTTTATATGTATATATATAATATATTATTTATATCTATAAGATATATATGAACACTATACAAATGTTTTATTTATATATGTCTTACATATATGATATATTGTATATAAATGAAACTACATATATATACTTTTCAAATTAATTTTATATATTACATTATATTGTATATAAAATATATACATTATACAATATATGTATATATAACATATATTTTATATATATTCTGTAAGTAGCAGTGATTATCTCTTGATGATGGACTTTTTTATGAAAGTTATTTTAATTATATCAAAATGTGAGGAATGGTCACCATTCTAAAAATTCCGAATCTTGCTTGAGGAATTCCTGACTGACACAACTTCTACCAATCAAAATTCCAGCTTGAGACTTCCCTCAACCCCATGAACATTCAAACATACCTCCTCTAATACCACTGTGTGTTGCTTTCCTCACCAAGAAGATCAACATACTCAGTGAGTTTCCACAATCAGAGCCACTGTATACCTCACTCATTTCTGTCTACATCTTCAGAAGTTCCTAATACAAAACAGGAAATGGTCTTCCTTCTATGTGCTGCCAACTCTCACCCCCTGAAGCCATTTCCTCTGCCTCCAACCTATTGAGTAACTCCTTATCAGGCTACCAGCTTCCTTCTGCTGCCCAGCAGCAAACTGCTGTTGCCAAGACCATCCAAGCTTTCACTGGTGCCAGAGATGCTGGAAGTCTCTCTGCTCTGATCCATCCTGACTGCACCACAGATTTTGGCAGAGAGGATCCTCACTTAATCATAAATGTCCTATTAGCTTCGCTTATGAGCCACAGGGTTCACTTGATTGTTCTTCCATTTTGTTCTAATCTCTTAAAAATGAGGTAAGGTCTTACGTTGGATGTTACAATATCCTTCACTCTACAGGGGGATCTATTGCTCCAGATTCTACCATCACATCTTGAAGAATAAAACCTTTTTGATAATTCCGACCATTTTTTGTGCAAGTATATTTTTTAGGAAAAAAAAAAAAGAAAAAATATATGTCTTATTGCTGTACCTATATCCTTACTCTTTCTTCCTTCTATCTGTTTGCTTTATTTTGAAATAATTATTAATGACATCATCAGGGTTTCCATCAATAAAATTTTTGAAAAAGGAAATTAAAGAAGCAGATGTCATTTTTTGGACTGTTAAAAGGATGCGATAGCCAATATTAAGTTCTCTACCTATCTTTGGCTACTTCTCAACATCCTCTCATTTTTGGACAGATAAGTCTAGTACTATTGATGTTCTCATGCTAGAAATCCTAAATTGGCAATTCACTGTGTACTCTTTCTGGTCTTCATATGTATTTTCTCTGGCCATTCAGTGTCTTAAAATAACTTAAAACGTTGACCATTAGAATTTGAGTGATTCAATATAAAATTTAAATTTCTGACTTATCCCTTTTTTTAAAGCTGAGTATTTGTTCACCGTGTGTCTATGTTCTACAAAACAACAGTAGTCTAGTACTGAGAAGAAGTGTCCCTCTTCTAATGAGCTAAGCACACTCCAGTTTGCCTCAAACTTCCAACTCCCTTTTGTTCCTTGTCCTGGAAGATACTAGTTACTATTTATGATCAGATTTGAATTCTCTTACCCAATGGGCTTATCTCTGTTAGAGGCCCTGTTTGACTGATAGACATTTTTGTTTGCCATCTTGTAATGTGCATTTTCAAATATAAAGGGAGAGAGAAGCAGTGATGAGTCTATAGCAGTTTCTACATCCTCTGCCTCCTCGACCACTGTTTGTGTTTCTATCTTAAACTCTAAATTTGAAATGAGTGGAAATATGTTCCACTTTTTCACTTTTACCCAAAATGAAGAATGTATTTAGAAAACGTATAATCTCCAGCTTTTGACCAATTACAAAAAAAAGGTATAATGATAGATTGATATCTAAAGTAACTTTTTGTTTGTTTCTTCCTGTTATGAAACTTCTGGTGAATCCAGGATTTTTTCTTTCTTTTTTGGTGACAAGGAAATGTTATACAATTAGTGGAAAAGACACTTGATTGGTAGTTAGAAAACATGGCTTTGTATTTTAAATTTGATATTTATTAGCTGTGCACCTTTGGGTGTACGCTAAACGCTTATGAACACAGATATAAACTCATCTATTAAATAGATATAGTATCTTCACTTCACACCTGGAAAACTCAAGTATGATTATGAGCATGACAATTCCATAAAAAGAATTAAGATCTTTGTATAAAGAATTGTTTTTAAGTGTAAAAGAGCCTCTCAAATGTGAATGAATAAATGAATGAAATTCAGATATTTTTCTAATTTTTATTAACCTTTTGACTCTCTGTGGTAGACAGAAAAATGTCTTTCCCAAAGATATACATATTCTCATCCCCAGAACCTGTGTGTATACCACTCATATGGCTAAAGGGACTACACAGGTGTGATTAAGTTAAGATAGTGCAATGGCGTGGTTATGCTGGGTTGCTACTCTGCTGGCTGCCCTGAGCCAAGGATTGCAGGAAACCTCTAGACCAGTGTCCTCAACCTACAGTGAGTTGTATAATTATTGTATTATATATTGTGATGTAATAATAATAGAAATAAAGTACACAATAAATGTATCACTTGAATCATCCTGAAATCATCCCCCACTCCCTAGTCCATGGAAAAATTGTCTTCGATGAAAGCAGTCCCTGTTTGTCAAAAAGGTTGGGGACCACTGCACACTGAAAAAAGTAAGGAAACTAATTGTCTCCTAGAGCCCCCAGAAAGAGCACAAACCTGTGGATATCTTGATTTGAGGACTTCTGACTTCCAGAAATGTAGATTATACATTTATGTTGTTTTAAGCCACTAAATTTGTGGTAATTTGTTACAGCAGCAATAGGAACCTATTTAATAATACATCCTCATAGCGTTCAGAATCTAAGTATTAAAGATGAAAGGGAAACATGCCTCAGCAATATCTAGTTTATTATTTGGAAATTTGATTACTCTTACCTTAATCCCAGTCCTACACGACTCTGGTACATCTGCTTTAGCACATTTATTCTTTATTTCATTATCCTTGTCTAATTTTCATAACATTCTATTCCTAGCATTACATCTGCTTTCCAGTATTTTACCCACTTTTTTTCCTGATATACAAACAGTTTCTCAAATTTTGATTCTTATTTTGTCTCTAAAAGCCTTTTGGGCTGCTCTTATTCTTTTTGACTTACGTTAGTCATTGAGCAAGCATTTTTATGCTCGTGATTTAGTTGTTGTGTTGTTTATTAGTTTGCCAGCATCAAATGTTGTTTGTCTTAAATCCAGAGCTCATAGGTACCATGTATAAAGTTTAATAAATTATTTCTCAAACCCAACATATTGTCATGCTCGTATACAGTTCTGATGCTTTCAATTCATCAATCCTTATATATTTTGCCTAGACAATTTCATTCACATCCATATTTGTGTGGATGAATCCCAAATCTATACTTCTGGCTTTCTAGCCTGGACCTCCTTTATTCCTGTAAGCGAGGATACAGATAAGACAAAGACACATTTTGCAACCTCAAGATGTTTGACAATTTGTTAGGAAGTGTAGAGGTTAGATACCCAAGTCAGTCTAGGGTGGTGAGAAAATACTTTCAAAACGAAGTGATTCTAACTAATGTGGAGAGACACATATGAGATATGAGTTAACGTAATCAAATCAGGAGAAAACCTCCAGGGAGAAAAGAGAGGGAGAGAAAGAGAGAGAATGAAAGAGAGAGAGAGATTGATGAAGGATTATCCCCAGTGTGCTGAATTGAGTTCTGAGTCTGGGACCAACCCATTCGATTAACACACCATAACATTCAGACACACAGACACCTACACAAGAGAGGGATGTGCTGTGTTTGAGGTCTTTTTGGAAGAGTAAACTATTAGAAACAAAGAGTCAGAGTTCAGGATTAAGATCTAGCTCCAAGAGCTAGTTACAGGGTAGTAGGTTTTATCTATACAAGGTGATTATAGATGTGGATAAAATTGCCTAGGCAGAATGGATAATGACTGAATGAGAGAAGGCTGAAGAGAAATTTCCAGAGAATATACATTTCAGGGAGGAATAAGGGAGAAGTGGCATGTGAAAAAGGCACCAAAAAAGTCAACTCTATAATAAGGTGACAACTGAATCTATTAATTATATTCCTATTTGGCACATCATAAATCACTTATTTATTTGATGGGTTAAATAAACAACCTCCAACTTCTGCTGTTCCTTTGTTTTCCCTAAACGGTTTAAACTTCTTATTCACAGTAAGTGCTAGTAATTTTATATCTAACAGAATTGAATTAACTTGTTAGTTAAATATGTTTAAAGTCTATTTCAACAATTAGAATTCAAATAGGCTTTAGAAAACATCTGTGTGTGATCAGGTGCCAAAGCCAGGTAGCTCTATAAATATAGCTACATTTTAATACTTGAGAGAAAAAATGCATTCATTTGCCTATTAATCATATCTATATTTTACTCAGGCCCTGAAAGACCACTTTCCTGTTCTCTTAATAAGAACAGAATATGCATCTTTCCATACACATGAAGACATGGATCGAAAGTAAAGGCAACACCTGTGAAAGTATTTCCAGATTTTTGCATGTCTAAAGTTTAAATAGTCATCCACTTTGTATAATTGCAAGGCAAATACAAAAGAACATACAGAAGACAGAGAAAACCACAGGGCTAAATATACTAGCTTTAGATGAGCAAATACGAAGAGATGTCCTTGCACAGGGAGAAGGGACAGAACAGCGGCAGGGGCGGTGGGAACGGCAGCTGGAATGTTACATGATCCGTGGGTCTGTCATATGCCATCACCCGGCTCCAAAAACGTGGAGTTTTCCATAATCTGCTCCAGCAAAGAGACAGAGGTCACAAGCAATGTAAACCGGTAGATAATGCCAATGCTAAACCCATTCTTATTTGGATTTAGGATACTTTTCCCCTCAGCTCATTTATCTAAAAACACTAATGTTTGACTTTGGAACTTGTCCCTTTTCCCCTCAGAATTTGAGGCTGAGCCCCATCTTTGCCAACCCATTCATAGTCTCTATTCTCATCGTTTCACTGCTTTCTCCATTCGTGTAGGGTTAGCAGCAATTCTCCAGTCTCTGGCAGCGCATTTGGACAAACTCCTGAACATAAGGCTGAAACAGTAACATAGTCAGCCGTACCCCGAGGCCTCACACCTGGGCTCCGGACTAATTCTAAGTGAGCAGCACTCTGCTGGGGAGCTTTGCTCTCCTAGCTGAGTCCTCGCTGGAGCCTTGCTCTTGCCACGCATCTCCCACCGAGCACCGTCCCAGCCCATCTACAATTGGGGGCTGCTTTAAACTCCTAGTCTTCTACAGACTTAGATTTGATTGAAATATCCTTGCCTGTCTCCTTTTTTTGGTTCTCTACTTCACCTGTTGCCAACTCCTGAAACTCCTGAAGCTGTGTGCTGCCTTGTAGAATAGCCCCCTCGTGCCTACTGTTCAACCTCCCAGATATTCTCTGCATGTTTGCTTTCACTTAGATTCATTCATACATATAAAAATATCATGAAGACTTACTAAAGAAAATACTGAAAACTGCACAGTTACAAATTTTAAAGAATGATATTTAATTGAAAGGTACCAAACAATAGATGCAATAGGGCATCTGAAAGTCTGGATTTCCTTTTGTCTCTTTGTGGCAGATGTTCACTTACATGCTTGTTCTTAATTTTTTCCTGGGCCCGAGGTTGGCTACATTTCCCAGGCTCCCCTGGAGTTAGGTGACGCCATGTCACTGAGTTCTGGCCAAAGAAGTAATGTCCCCCACCTCCAGGCCTGACCCATAGAGATCTCCCACGGGAGAGCAGCCCTGGGTTTCCCTCTGCCTGTTGATTGAAAAGACGACAGGGCCTCAGAGGTGGGCAGAGCCACTACACAGAAGGAGGACTAAGTTTCTGAAGACCTTCGGGGAGCAGAGTCTTCCTCACTAACCCTTGTGAATTGAATTATAAGCAGGAATTAAAATTTTCTTATCTTAACTCACTGAGATTTCAGGGTTTATCTGTTACACCTGGAGTTACTCAACCAGTAGATTCCTCTAATTATCTTGTCTCTGAGGTTTCAATTCCAGGATCTGAACCAATTGTCCTTACTGCCCTCACGGGGGCAGACCCAGTCATGTTGTTCCACCATTTCTTTCCCTCCATCTGTTTATTACCGCCTTCATTTAAATGAAAACCAAAAACAACATACTCATAAACTGTTTCCCTGGATACTTTTCTCTTTTACTCTTTCCCTCATATCTTTACTTTTCTGATCCCCAGATTGGGTTTAAGCATACTAATTTTTGGCTAGTTACCCCATGGTCTCTCACACTTTACTGTGATCTACCACTAGTTCTAGGTGGGTGACCTTAGGAAACTCATTTAAACTCTTCAAGACTTAAGTTTTTTTGCACATAGATAATAGTATGTTATCTCAGAAGTGTCTTAGCAAAACTACATGAACAACAGTTTTCTCAATTACAAAACGATGATACTAAAATATATCATACATATTTTAATATAAGTATGTGCCAAATGGATATTAATAGATCATTATTTTGAAAAACTTGAACTTTGGCAAAATGTAGGAATTCCATGATTATTTCTCTCCCTTCTTTTTTCCTTATCTCCTTACCCTCTGTTAGTACCTGTATTTGGGGACAAAGGATTGAAGAATCTTCTGCATAGTGCTGCCATTTGCTGTCCACAGGAACCTATGACATTCACTAATTCATTCATTCATTTATCAAATATTCATCGAATACTCATCATATGCTACTGTTATGGTAGACAGAGGCAAGATGCCGTAACTAATGAAAAGAGCTGGGAAAGTTGGCTTGGTAGTAGATAACTGCAGGCCCTGGGGGAAGGAGAAAGTTGAAAAGGAGGAACATGGAAGGAGCCTTTAGCTGAATCTTGGAAAAGACTGCTGTTGACTACAGAAGCAGCAGAAATCCAGAGTATGCCAGACATGCTCACAACTCCCTTCCTTCTGCCTCGGAATAAAAATATCAGTAGAAATTATTCTATAAATGTGGCCATTATGTTTTACTTCTGCTGACATTGAAATTTGTTCATATTCCCTGAGGACACAAGTGAAAGTGGAAGGGAGGCAGTGGTCTGGGTAGGTTGGGGAAGCCAGCCTGGAATTGAACATTTCTGTAGGCAATCTCTCCCTTGGTAATTGAAGGTGGGTTCTTTGAAATGCTTGTGATTTAATAATTTTCTTATGAATTAAAAAATAGGCACATGCTCTTCCTTTCTTCTGTATAAAGTAGCCATTTAAACATCTTCCAGTGTTGGAAGTATTTCTAGCTTAAAATATTTCAGCTAAAATTATAAGATTTAGTATTTAGGGCAAATAGTTCCTGTCCTGCTTCACATAACTGGGGCTGAACCTTTGAATTCCTGGCATTTCCTGGCACACGGACAACTGCTGCCATGTTCTGCAGATAGAGTAAAGGAGAGTGAGGTCGCCACTAGCAGCAGAGGCATTGATGTCTTTCTCTATGTTATTCACAGTCTTTAGGTCCCACATGTGCTGATTCTTACCTGACATCTTTCTGCCACATTCAATTACATTTGTTAATTTCATTGATTTAAAAAGAGCAGTTCTGCTTTTTGCTTGCCTTTAAGATAGGTGGGAGGATTGATATATTTCCTTCACTTCCATTCCTGGCAGTTGATGACATTTTCAGTAAATAATTTTTGGTCTCTACTTTGCATTATAAATGCATCTTTAGAATATATAGGCACATGCACGTGGTTGTACTTATGGTATGATATGTGTGTGTGTGTGTGTGTGTGTACAAAAACATATGCACATAGATACACTGTCACACACATGCACACACACAAAAAACAAAGTGTATATACATCATATGTATGTATCTTGAGTATAATATATAAATTTATATATTCATAGGCACATTACTAATGCATACTTATATATGTGAACATTTCATATATAATATATTTTTGCATATGATTCAGTGTTAAGAGGTCATATGTATATTGAAAAAACATATTTAATGTCAATTAGGACTAATTTCAGTCTGTGTTTCAGCACTTACAAGCTGGGTGAACTTAGTCAAGTATCTTAATTTCCCTAACCCACAGACTCTTCACCAGAAATAATATAAATTTAACTCATACAATACCCATGGGATATTTGTAAGAATTAAGCAAGACCAAGGACTACACTGTTTGTCCTTGATGTGAGCTTGGAATGTGCAAAAGATGAATACATGCTATTCATTTATATTATTTTTATATGGACGTGTATAGTTGCTCTGTAATTACCTACAATTGGTTCCTCATGTGAATTTTTGGTTAAATAATGGTTACTCCAGAACTATCTTCCTAACATTTTCAATTCTTGTTAGCAATCTTCTCAAATCTATGGACTTTGAAGGTTTTCTAAGTTTATTAAAGTGATCAATGTGCTAAATTTCTAAATATATTGAAATTATGTGTGTAAAAACTTATAAATTATGACATTTTTTAGCCAAATCATGAATAAGACCTTGATTAAGCAATGAATGTTCATTTAGTTCTACAACATTAGTGTGTGTGCATATACCTGTACACATATATGCACATGAGTGAAATATATGCATGTGTATATAGCACAACTATATGCAATTATAAATGCGAGAGCATAAAAATAAAGCTTGTGAATAAAAATTAAGTGTGCAGTGGAAAAATCACACTACTTTCCACAGAGATTGCTTTATTGGAGGAAAGAGTATGGAACTTCAAGCAGTAACTCTTTTTCATATCTTTGTGTCTCAGTACTTATTGTATGTGTAATCTTGAGCAACTCAATATCTCTAAATCTTGATTTTCTCAAATATGAACTAGAAATAGTAATGTCTCTTCAATTTATAATTTTGTGGGCTATCTAAATAATAAATACTTTATCTCTCTGAGCCTCAATTTCCTCATATGTCAACTGAGGTACAGATCTACCTACAATATAGGGCTGTTGTGAAGATTGAGTGATATAAATCATGTTAACATGCTATATAAACTACACATAATTATATAAACTTCTCTAGCCAATAAAATAATAGAGTTTTTACCATATAAATTCTTATATGCTAAAAAATCAAAAGAAAAATAGCACGTTTAAAATTCCATCTATAACATAATTTTATTTATTTGTAGGTACATTTTTTGAAATGTGATCTCTAAATAAAAAACTTAACATCGATACAACCTTTGACTATCCAGCCTACATGTGCTATGCACGTTAATGTACTGAAAACATTAATTTCTAATATGTGCAGGAGGAGTGTACACTTTAAAGGATATTATAAATGAACAAATGAACATTAATATATATTTCATATGTCTGTGTATACAGATATATATGAATTTGTCTATTCTTAGATTATGGATTTATTTTGGCAATGTAAGATAATAAACATATTTTCCTGTAAAATCTACCAATCCGTATTTATAATAATAAAATCTACCTATTCAGCCACTGTTCTAGAAATAAGCCTAAGGACGTCATTAGCATCTGTATATGCAATTTGGGAATAGCACTGCAGTTCTCTTGGAATTATTGCTTAGATATCTTATCAGCATGGTCTGTGGTTGATACTTCGCATAGACTGTAATCCAAAAAACATTCCAGAAGATATCTTCACCAATTTTCATGTATTACTCTAAGACAGTGTGTCCTGTGGCTCAAGTTTTAGATTTATATGATGGTTGGCTCTTCTAACAAAATTTATCAGATGCCTACTGTATGCTAAGCTTTTTGCTAGGAGTTGAGGAAACCTGGAGGATAAAATCAGACTCAGTCCCTGTCTTTATAAGGCTTCCAGTTACTATTGGGACAGGGAGAGTGTCACTGGTATTAGTCAAATAATTTATTTATACAAAAACATGGACAATTACAAATATGTTTTGTGCTAAGGAGGAAAGACAAGAGTCACAGATGTCCAAGTAGTAAAAATCAGCTGGATTTGGTAAGAGATTTTAGTTGGGAATAAATGAAAGATATAAGGGTAGAAAGTATGACTCTTGGTTTTCTGGTTTGAGCAACCAGAGGGATAATGGTGTCTGAGATAGGAATGATTGGAAGGGACCAAATTTAAGATCGGAGGTGGGTGATGCTCTGATTTTGACAGGTTGGATTTAAGGGTCCATTGAAACATCCAAGAGAAACTATCAAGTAGGCAGTTGTCTATATGACTCTAGATTTCAGAGGAGAGCTCAGGGAAGGTGATACACATTTGGGAGCCACTGATATTAAGGAGACAATTTAAGATTCGAGCATGGATACAATTGCTATAAACAATATAGATGAAGAAATAGAAGAGATTAGTAAAATGTTTCGGGAAACTATAGTATGGTTATAGAAAATTTTGTTAATGGATGTACATTTGCTTATAAGCACAATAGGTACATTAACAACAACAAATTGAGACAAGTAAAATGCATAATCTGTGTATTAACAACTGATAACAAAATGTTTTTCACATGACAATATATATTTCTCTAATGTTGTTAATTTATAACAAATGTGTATTCCAAATTGGTAATTTTGATGACATTAAGATTGGATGTGTTGACCAACTAAAAACAGGCTGAATAGCACTGAAAATTGCTGATATTGATGTTTTTATAATTTGGACATTAACTATTAACACATATACACACATTCACACATATAAACATATGCACTTACAGCATTAAACTCAGGTACTAAGATTTAAAAGAGATCAATTAATGAGCGAGGGCATGGCATTTAATAAATTTTTTTCATTATTTGTTCTTAGATATTGACAGTGTTAATTGTGTTTTATATATCATCTCAATTATAAAATCATTGAAACTTTTATTGAGTAATAAATATTTTACGTTAGGTAGGGTTCAGGAAATAATGAATTCTTTTTGGGATTGGCTTTTAACTAATTTGCCTTAGGAAACTTCTATGTGGGCAAATAAAGGCAATGTAGAAAAGTGTTTAATCAGAAGTATCCTTTAGCCTGTCTGCTCTTCTCTTAAAGGAAATGATTTAATAGAGATAATAGTAACACCATGAAAAATAATAAATAAACACCTGACACTGTCTTACAAAAAATGCAGTAAATTAGAAGGTGGATACAGTAGTAGTCATTGCCAATTACTGCCTCTTTGAATCAAGTTAAAATGATCACGTGAGGGAAGGGTCCAAGCGTAGCCTGACACCTCCCTTATATTGCCAAGAAGAGTCTGGTACTGGGTACAGTATGTGCTGGCAAGCTCACAAGTCACATTGCATGCAGAGAGTTCAGTGATACATCCCTGGTCCCTATATATCTGGGACATGCAAACTTCTCTCAGAACGGCTTAGCTCTGTGTATGTCAGTGGCCCTTGAGCACCATTGCCTCCTGCGCCCCAGAATTCTACACTTCAGACCCTATAGGGAAAGGGTCAGTGTCCGTCTACCACAGCAGTAAGTGAGGTACATGTGGCCACACTGCCACATTAGCTTCAGAATGGCTCTGCCAGCCAGGGGGTCCTGATGCATTGCATTGGCCTGGATCTTATGTACTCTCTCTTCCTCCTCTTGTTATAAGTAAAAGCTCTAACACTTGAGCCAGGTGTGTGTGTTGTCTGTTGTCAGTGACCTTGAATGGTACACTGGTCTCTTCCCCAGACGGCCCTTATCTGCCATTTGACCTTGGCCGTACTCACGTTGTATTCTACCCTGTGGCAAACCTGATCACCTAGTGAAATAGATAAAAAGTCAATTATACCTTAGGAAATAAGCATTGCACTAATATTTATAATAAAGCATATTTACTTTTGAATAATTAATGTAGTAGGTTGCACTAATGGGCTCAACTCTTTACCATTACCTGCATTCACATGCTTTTGCAATGCTCTCTCACCTTGATTCTTTGACTGCAAGACTTACTTTGACCCTTAGAATGAGGCAGCAGTAAACGATGTGCTAGTTCTGAGCCTAGAGTGTTTACTGTCTTCTCCTTTACTTCTTCCATTGCCATCAGTAGAACATGCTAGAATAGTTTATGGTTGGCAGGAGGAGGATGAAATCACCTAGTGCAGCTCTGTCCCAGCTAAAGGGCCCCAACCAACCACAGCCTACAACACAGTTCTCAGCACACTTGCCAAGACCAAGCTGAGCTACCCAGCTGAGCTGGGTAGAGGCATCTGCAGCATCTATGAGTGAAAGTGTAGGTGTTAACCCTGTAATAATAACAGTGATAATGCAGGGAGGAATAGGCCACGTCTATAGGCTCAGAGGGTTCAGAGGAATCTGTAATTTCAATATTCTTTGTTGTATCAGCCAACATATCTTCATCCATGCTCAGGATTCCACTTTTTTCCCCAAAAAGTCTCTGACTTTGGTAGGCAATTTAACTTTCGATGGAGCTCAGCTACTCTTACAACGAAATTGCATTTAGCTTTTAATTGTTGATTAATCACTGTTAGCATTTTGTTAATTTTTTTTTCCAGAATGATTGGGTTTAGCAACAGCCACTCAATTCCATTTTCCCTGTAGTAGCTATTTTCCCCTACATGTCTTGAATCTATTTGATACAGAGTACCAGCTAGGCATTTGCTTCAGCCACACTAGTGTGCCACTGCTGAGAATTTTAACAATTGCACTGCCACCTTGTGCCCATTGTCAGCCAGGCAGAAAGCAATTCAGCTCTGAAATATTTGTTCCAGTGTCTGCTTTCTTGGGCCACTCCTAACACCAGCTGGTCAAAGTTGAGTTCTCCAAGAAGTAGATTTGGAGCCAGAGATTAATGTGTAGGAAGTTTATTAGAGTGTGCTCTTGGCATCAAGGGAAAAGAAGGAAATGGAAAAAAGGCAGGATTAGATAGAAGTTGAGCTGAGATGCAGGCTCAAGGGAGGCCTCAGCCAACCTTGCAGGGAGTTTTGAGCTGGAGTGACCCTTAAGAGTTGTGCTGAGTTGTCCTTCCATTGATAAAAAATGAGTACAGTCCGCTCTGGAGAGGCAGTTGTTTCTGGGTAAGGCAATCCTGGTAGGGGGCTGACAGTTCAGGGCCTTCTGTGGGCAGCACTCCTGGCATCTGTGGAAGTAAATCCTTCCTCTCTGACGGGGAATCTCGGCCGTGCCTCAGAGTCCACAACTACATAATTACAACTAAATACATTGTGACAAAATGAAGACCGTTTATTCAAACCTAAAACACTTTTCCACCTATTTACTGTGATTCTGCAGTCTTCCAATTAACACAACTCTGTCATACATCTTCCTGGGTTTTCTACATCCATAAACATTAACTGTAATCAGTCATTTTATTTTTTGAATGCCACTGTCCAGTCTGAGAGCTTTATATGAAAGATACCGTAATTTTTTCTTTTTTTTCTTAATCACTCTGCTGACACACATGAATGACTTCATCAATGTGTGTGGAATGGCTGTTGATGGGGTGATGTCATAGTGTTTTTTGTCCAGCTTTCTATCCATTGTCCATCCATTTTATTTTCTATAAAAGGTACTATATTAAAGACTAATGAGCACACAGTGGATATTCTACTATTATTTTCCTTTTACCATTCATTTGCACATAAACATTTAAAATTTAAAAATTTCTCATAATATTATGAGTGAAGAAGATCCTCAGTTAATGGACCTTGTAAGGTAGCTTAAACTAGCTTTTTCAAAGGACCCCATCGATGTTGAGGTTAAATTACTTTTAGATTATATTTACCAAAAATTTTCCTACCTTTTATTAGGCTTGATTTCTAGTGGATTGAGGCCCAGTACTCCTCAGCACTTCTCATATGTTTTCATGGCTCTTGTTTTGAATATGGGTATCACATCTGTGGCCTATTTCTGATCTGCATTAAATTTGATTTTGCTAAGATAAGATTTCATATTTTCATTAATACCTGCAGATTTCAAAACTTTTACATTAGATCTAGAAATCACCCTTGGTTCTCAGTAACATTTCCAGAGAGAAAAAAAAAATGTATTGTACTTCTCTTTTACTTTAACATCTGTCTCTATTTTTCTGTAAGTTCATTTTCTTGGCTATGGGAAAACTTTTCTACTCAATTGGACAGAAACCAGTAACTATCAAAACACCGCAGAGAAGGTATTTTTTTTTTCCTATCTTTCAGTTTCTTAAAAAATTAATGTGCCTTTAGAAATTACTCTAGAGATATTTGTAGAAAATTGTTAGTTTGGGAGGAAATATGCCAGATGCATACAATGGTTGCACATTAGGGAATGGGTGGTAAGTTTGCATTATTCAGTTTTACTGCAATATGGGAAAGCCATTGTCCCAATACAAAGAATGTGTTGCTCAGGGCCCCAAATCTGTCACAAGGATTGATTGTGTGGAAGCTGCAAAAGAAGACAATTCAGCACAATTTTCTGGGGAATAGAACATTTTTACAAGGTTTGTTGGGAGGCTCAATCTTAAATAAATAATGCCAAACCTCTTATATGCCAAGCTCAGCCATCACACAGCCGCTTCTGGAATGGTGTTTGTTCTATCATGGGCCCATCTTCATTCCTTTGTCAGAGAATTCTTTTCATGGAAATATTAATTTTTACAGCATAAGTCTATACATTATATAGTTTCTGTGATATAAATCTCGAGTGAAAAATTATTAGTAGGTTATTTCATAATATTAATAGCCATGTATTAAAACTAAGCCTTAAAGATTGAATGTGGTTACTACTACTTATGAGCTGAATTGTGTCCTTCCAAAATTAATATGTTGAAATCCTAACCCACAGTAACTCAGAATGTGATGTCTTTCAGACATAGGATCTTTAAAGAAATAATTAAAGTAAAATGAACTCATTAGGGTGGGCTCTATTCTAATATGTGTAGTGTCAGCAGAAGAAGAAATTTGAACACAGACACACAGCGACCGAAGACCATACGAAGACACAGGGAGAAGGTGGCCATCTACAAGCCGCGCTGAGACGCCTCAGAAGAAACCAATCCTGCCAACACTGTGATATTGGACTTTTCTGGCCTCCACAACCGTGAGAAAACAAATTCTTGTTGTTTTAGTCACTTAGCCTGTGGTACTTTGTTATGGCTGCCCTAGAAAAATAATCTACTTTTCATAACAATAAAAAAACTTACTGAATTTTTGATTTGTGTGTTTAACTACATTTTAGTCCCTAAAGCTTGCTCTTTAGCTGGAAAATTTTGTCATAATTAATGTAAATCCACTGCTAAATAAAACTGTATTTGGATTTCTTAAGCACATTTGAAGTTTTGTAAACTCCTCCATGTCGTTCAAAAAGGTGATGCAGCCAACACTTATGATACAATGCTCTTTCTGATTAAGAAGATTTCAAAAAATAATTTGTTGAATAAATGAAAGGTAAACAGCAGAACAATCAATATTTTCACTGTTTTCTCTGATCTGGATATTAGCTAATTTTAGCCCTAAATTTTACCGTAATTGACAGAGGGCTGGGCTACCAAGATTAAATAGGCAGAGCCACAAGAGAGAATTTTTATAAAGCAAGGTTCACTTTTTAAAAAAAGGATCACTTTTTAAGAAACTATACATTAAGATATTATGTCATGAGGTTTCGCCATTTTTTTATCTATGGAAACTTTTGTGTTATCTTAGCATAAATGACTTTAGAAATAATGCTGTGTCATTAAGACTTCATGAAAAATAGTACAAAGTGTAGCAATTTAATTTAAAGAAAAAATTTTCTGTTGTAGCCCCACAGCTTGCCATTTTCTTGCTAGACTTTCATAGCATTCAGTTGTGTAAAAATTTACGTTATGAACTGAACCATGTCCTCACAAAACTTGTGTGTGGAAGCCCTAACCCCCAGTGAGACTGGATTTGGAGATAGGACTTTTAGAAAGGTAATTAAGGTCACATGAAGTTATATGAGTGGTCTCTAATCAGAAAGGAGTGGCATCCTTATGTAAAGAGGAAGAGACACCGGGGATTTGAGTGCACAGAGGAAAGATCATACTAGGACCATGATGAGAAGGTGGCCATTAGCAAGGCAAGGAGCGAGGTCTCAGGAGAAATCAACCCTGCCTTCACCTTGACCTTGTGCTGTCAGATTCCAGAATTGTGATAAAATATATTTTTTGTTGTGTAAGCCACCCAGTCTGTGATATTTTGTTTTGGCAGCCCTAGTGAACTAATACAATGCAGTTCTTAGATATCTGTTGAGAACATACTAGCAGGAGGGAATTTGGTATACATTCTAGAAACAAATAGTTTTCAACACTGCATTTTGGTTTCATATTTACAGAATGTCAACGGTTTGTGTTTATGTAGGAGAATATATGTACATTCCAAATTTATGCAAAGCCACCCATTTGTATTCATGTTATTTTTTTCTTTCAGAATCACCAAACTTATCTGAGGAAAGGCAAAATTAGCAGAAAATTCAGAAGCCAAATTTTCAAAAGAATATGTTTTTGTAACAAGAAAACTTAATATTTATCAAATATATTAATAAGAACACCTCAAAAAATGTGGTGATATGATTATTGTATTTATCATTTGCATAGAGTGAGCAATAAAAATGTAATGTGCATAATTTATTTAGTATTTTTTTCCAGGATTATTTTTGTGTGTGTACAGAAATTACTTGTCCCAAAACAAATAGTTTTTTTTTTTTTGAGACAGAGCCTCACTGTGTTGCCCGGGCTAGAGTGCTGTGGCGTCAGCCTAGCTCACAGCAACCTCAAACTTTTGGGCTAAAGCCACAAGCCTCCTGCCGCAGCCTCCCAGGTAGTTGGGACTACAGGCATACACCACCATGCCCGGCTAATTTTTTCTACATATTTTTAGTTGTTCGATTCATTTCTTTCTATTTTTAGTAGAGACAGGGTCTCGCTCTTGCTCAGGGTGGTCTCAAACTCCTGAGCTCAAACAATCCGCCCGCCTCGGCCTCCCAGAGTGCTAGGATTACAGGTGTGAGCCACTGCGCCCGGCCTACAAATAGTTCTTAAATCATAAAAAGATATCCACTTAGAATGACAATATATATATATATATATGGAAAAAGTTTACAGAAGTATTTTTGTTTGCACCTCAGGTGATTCAATTTTATTTCAGCAAAATTATAGAGAAGAAATAAGAATTGCAATAAATATCAGCAGTATACCCATGCTGTTACACAAGAAAACAGAGTGATATACTTAAGTGATACTTGACAGGAAAACATAGCCATGTTGTTTCATCTCTTCATTTCATTCAGAACAACATTAGATTTAAATAAATTATGAAAAAATGACAAAGTGTAATACAAGAACTATCCCATTGTGATAGACATGAGATTTCTGAACATTATGTTTACAATAAGTTCAACAAAAAGTTATCAAAATCCTTAAAGTCTTATTTTGCGTCATCAGTATCTCTCAGTGCATGAGTATGGACTGCAGGTGGCCAGAGATGTGTCACTCAGTGTCACTGTAGCACCTATTTCTTTTAATCTGCTCTTCCACAGTGAGTTGTTCAGACTGGACCTCCACTCTGGGAAATGAAGGCTTAGCTGCACATTCATGGCTCAGAGCATCAGAATTTGTGTTTCCACTGCTGCGGGCTACTCCTATTGTTTCACCATGCCAATGTTTAACGTCCTTTCCAAATTCTCTTAAATGCAAACATGGCATGTATTTAATTTGATCTACAGAATCTGTGAAATCACACTGAAAAATGTTCTCATTTTTCTTGGAAAAAGCAGTGATTTTCACAGTGTTAGAAAAGAAAAAGTGTAAATTTTTGTTATTTGAACGGTTTCCTTTAACGTTTAAGAGATTTGTATCAGAAGAGACGATTGAACTTCCCCCATTTACCACGAAGCCCCCGTTGAGGGCCAGTTTCGCGGCAGACTGCACAGGACTGCCAGCAGCCGCTCTGCCAGTCTGTTTCTTGAGAGCTGTAGCTAGAACATTCCTTGAATAAGTCTGTTCAGATTCAAACATATCAAGTAACTCTGAGATTTTAGATGCATTTTCTAACTTTCCAATTTGATATTCATTTGCAGTGTCATTTGCTTCATTCGACAGGGGCAATAGCGTAGGAAATTCTAAAATAGATGTCTTCTGCCTGCAATTATTTAGACACGAGACTGCTACATAATTGTTATTATTATTCTTATTCAAATTCTCCTTATGATTTTCTGGCACCACCTCATCATCAGCGTTATTAACCTGTAAAACTTCTGCACCATCGAGTTCGTTAGTTTTCTCATTTTTCTCCTTTTCAGCAATCTGCACAACCACATTGTTGTTGTCGTGAAGATCCATTTCACTTTTTCTCTTATTCTTTGTATCTTCACCCTCACTCACCTTATCTTGCACATTCTTATTTCCTTCTTTCTTTTCATCTTTGTTTGCTTCGTGCATTTTCATTTGTTTGACTCCTGTAGCATCCTCTTGCTGACACACAGGGGTGGACTGCAGATATGGTTGCAAGAAAGAAAGGTGATCTTGTTCCTGTCCTTTATTTTCCAGAGTTTTAATGTGTTCTAGTAGTGATTCACTTTTAAATTCAGGGGATGTAGGTGTTGTCATTTCAGGTGGCCATTTAGGTTTAATCATTTTGAGCTCGTCCTCGAGGGGAAAGGTTTTCTTAGGCACCTCCCTCGAAGGAGGCCAAACAATTTTTAATTTTCCTCTTTCCCCTAATTTTCTCAAATCATCCCTTTGCCTTTCGTTGTTACCAGCATCTAAATATTTATTAAGATCACCAAGTATGAGGGTGTTTGTTACAGTGCTTTTACACATATGTTGCTCTTCATTGGGAATAAAGTCCACTGAGTTGCTTTGGTTTTTGCAGTTCCACCGATCTTTATGTCGTTTGTGTCCAAAACCTTCATCATAATTTCCTTTAGATTTGAAAAGTTGTTTAAAGTGCGGTTTACAGTATATTTGTCCATGAAGTGATGCATAATTTCCCAAACTGTCAAAAAAGAAAACCATTTAGCATTTTGTATATTTACCATAAATTCACAGGGAATTAGGGAATTGATAATTTCGATAATGAGTTATAAACTCAGTTAACTTAACAGCAATAGAAATGAACCTATTAATTGAAAATTCTTGTTAGATAATAGTTACCCACATAATATCTGTTTTGCTATGCTTATAATTTCACGATGTAAGTCAGGTATTGGTATCATAGGTATTATAATGTAATAATACTCATGTAGTTACAGAAGGTGCAGAATGATAAGACTAACTAAACCTGTGCTAATTAAATGATCTATATGAGGGCTTGCAATTTTAATAAATCCTGAATAGCACACGCACATAAATCAACTATGTGAACTTCCTAGTTAGCTGGATTTTGAATGAATTGGAAAGCTTGCCATGCAATTGCTTATCTGACCTCTTTAGGGAGATCAAAAATAGTGTGCTTGTTAAAATTAAAATCAAATTTAGTCAGAGGCAGCAGCATAGATTTTGAATATCTTTGCATCTGTGCATAAAAACAGATAGATCAATTAGATAGTAAACTTAAAACCCATGGGTAATATTTATAAGAAAACGAAGCGAAAAAGTAGCCTCACTAATGTCAAAATGCAACGGGATAGGGACAAACCCCCAATAGGCACAAGCCCAGCATGATAGTCCCATTTGTATGGGTGATAGCAGAGGGAGCAAGGAAGGTGTCTGATGGGCCTGAAAATCCGAGAGCACAACATAAGCAGCCAATATTTTTTGGAAAGTATCAAATGCCAATCAGACAACAGTGGCCGAAATGGGGAGGGGTTTTGTCCTCTCCTATAGCAAGTGAGCACAAGGGACCTGTGGTAAGAAAGACTGGAGAGACTAGATAGGCTGAACCCTCAAAATTGACCCAGTGGGGTTCCCTCTTAGAACAAAACCCCAAACTGAGAAAAAATATGAGTGGGATCAAGATTGATCAGGATAATGACAACGGAAGTGAAAGAGAAGGGACCGACCAACATAGGGGAGAGGAACCAAGTCAGGAAATCCCAGAAATAAAGCAGCCTTATCTTTTTGAGCAGTGTGTGAAAACTGGAAGAGGTAGCTCTGGGCAGTTAGAAAGGCTGTCCTGAATTTTCATCCTTGTGAGATTTTGGAAAACTAATTTTATGTAAAAATGAGCAACACAAATGTACCAAGGTAAAATCTTATACAGTTATTTTAAGAAAATAAAAGAATAAGGGGTGTCATATTATAATATCCCTGCAGATAATAAAAACATGTCAAAAAAACATACCTTGAAAAATACCAAAAATTTAACCTACTATTTCAAAATGAGCTAAAATACATTTAGAACATGATAAAAGACCTGAAAAAACAACATGGATCAGAATTTGAAAAACTTATAAATGAGGTGCCAGAAATCAGGAAAAAAAATAGAAATAAAGAAAAATCTCAGCAATAAAAACTAAACTAAAAGCACAAGAGCAAAGAAACACAATAAAAGTGACTTAAAAAGAGAGAAAAGAATAAAAAGATAAAATTTTAAACAATCAAAAAGAAATAAAGACAAAAGGAATTTGAGAGAAAGAAACAAATATTAATGATAGGCAAAAAATATCCAAGGTATGGATAACGGGAGTTCCTGAAGAAGTAAGCTAAAGCAATGAAACAGGTTAAATAGTAAAAAGCTATAATTGAAAGAAACTCTTTTGACATAAAGAAATATGCAACAACATATTGAAAGAGCACACGGAATAATTACATCATTGATCCAGAATGACAAATGCCAAGAACTAATCTAGTAAAATTACTGGACTTTAAATAACAATAAAAAGGAGAAAAAATCCTTATGGATCTTTTAAAAATGTGTATATCTTTATAAGGAAAAGAAAATTAGATCATTATCAGACTATTCCAACATTTTATGTCGGAAGAAGATAAAATTATGCATGTAAGATACTCAGTGCAAAAAAGTTTAAGCCAAGGGTTTAATTTCAGAAACACTTACTTTCCACTATAAAGTTCACAAACAAATTATTATCAGCATGTAAGAACTCAGGGACTACTGTTTCCATGAGCTCTTTATGAAGAATCTAATAGAAACCAAGCTTTAATAAACAGAATGACTGTAGAAACCATCAATGTAAGGATTGGTGGTGGCCATTATTATCTTGCAACTTGTAGACTAAGATGAAATCACGGCAAAGAGGAAGATGATACGATATGTAATGACTAGTGGCTGTATGATCTGAAACTGAAGATATGGCACAACATTATAAAAAATGGGCCACGGAGGCCGGGCAAGGTGGCTCACGCCCATAATCCTAGCACTCTGGGAGGCCGAGGTGGGAGGATTGCCTGAGCTCAGGAGTTTGAGACCAGCCTGAGCAAGAGCGAGACCCTGTCTCTACTAAAAATAGAAAGAAATTAGCCAAAAAACTAAAAAAAAAAATAGAAAAAATTAGCCGGGCACAGCGGTGTGTGCCTGTAGTCCCAGCTACCCAGGAGGCTGAGGCAGGAGTTCCGCTTGAGCACAGGAGTTTGAGGTTGCTGAGAGCTAGGCTGACGTCATGGCACTCTAGCTCAGGCAACAGAGTGAGACTCTGTCTCAAAAAAAAAAAAAAAATGGGCCGTGGGAATGAGGAGAGCAAATGTAATTTTTTTAATGTTTTGATAATCGAATTAGTGGTGCTAATAGTTTTGTTATTCTAAGACTGTTGTACAAACGAATATAGTCTATTCTAATTCTGTTGTCTCCTTTGTCTTTGAGAACCAGAAGTCTTGAAATGGAAGAAAGGAGATACAGATGTAGTAAAGCAGTGGCTATGAAGAAGCAATGCAGCTTTGAATTTGACTTGGAAATATCACTATGAATATATAGTATATTTTTTTCTTTATATGTAAATAATGGCCAACCCAGTAGAATAAAAATCAAGATTGTTGTTTTAGTGAGAAATGTTATTTCTCACTAAAAGAAACCAGAGCTTAGAGAAATGACTGATTCTAGGTCTGGGGCAGAAAATGTATAAGATAGCCTGAAACATCTAGTCCTATCAAATAATGAGAAAGTTTTTAAAGACTAGTGAGTGTCATGTCATAAGGACTCAGGAAACATCTTCAAGAGGTGGTAACTGGCCAGGGACAGGGAAATCTGAGCTGAAATAATGATAATCACATTTGATTGAAACCAGTCAAATATGTATAAATCCATGAGTCTGTAAAGATATTCTTTTTTAGTAAAGAAATTTGTTACCCAGAGGGAATAAGGAACAATTCTATTATATCGTTAAATAAACAGCAAATATGTTGGCAAAGTGGGTAAATAAAGGCAAAACAGTCATGAATGTTTTCTTTCCTCAACCAACTGTACTGTGTAACCAAATGGTAGATGAAAGGAAGCATCTCCTTATAAAAGAATTCTAACTAATAAGTGAAAAAGAAATAACAGAATTAGAATATCAATACTTTGCAGACATCTATGAATGGATATAGATATTCAGCCTCAATATTTGGTATGTTCACAAAATGAGAGACAATCAGACATTATGTGCTTACTCATACTGTTGATAACACTATCTGTATTCTTGCAAAAGGTATCAAATCTGGACCTTGGTCCAGCTGACAACTCGTAGGAAATACAGGGGACAAAAGTGTATATTGAACTGCATTATGAGTGTGCTATAAGCAGGCCCAGACTGTGGAAATCTCTACAGCTCGAATGTCTGGGTTCTTCACAAATACATTGCAAGTAATGAAAGAAATGGAGGGGAAACCTACAGATTAAAGAAGACTTACCAGACACATTGAAGTTTTAAAAAAAATGGACAAAACTTTAAAGTATAGTGTAAAGAAAGCCACATTTGGATAACAGAACAATAAAAATGTAAGAAAATGATCATTGAAAAGGATACTATTTACTCATCGGAGAAAAATAGTGAGTTGTGTGTGATGGGGTATCCGAAAGGGACTTCTGGAGTGGCTAGCAAAGTTGTATTTCTTGACCTTGTAGTGGATACAAAGTGTTTATAATAATTTATCGACCATGTGTTTGGCTTGTTTGATTTTCTATGTCTGTGTTTTGGTACAATATATAATTTTAAAATTATGTCATTAATACTTTTGAGTTCTTACATGTCAGTCTTTACTAGGTGTTGGCAAGGAGAACCTTAGGACAGTTTCTATATTGGAGACAATTACATTAGAATGTATTAGATGTGGGGCAAGCACAGAGGATGCTATGTGAGCATATGGGAAGGACACCTGACCCATACACGGGGGTCAAGGCAAGCTTCTTGGAGCTTGGTCTGAAGCATGAGTGGACATTAGTCTGTTAGAGAGTTGGTGGAGAGGCATGGGAAACTTCCAAGGAGTGGGGATAACATTTGGGACCAGCTAGATGTGAGAGAGGAAAATGATGCTTTTGAAGAACTTAAAGTTCAGTTTGCATGAAAAGTTACATAGAAATGGGAAGGAGTAGGGATGGCAGGAGTGTTGAGAGAAGAGCAGGGGCCAGATCCTGAACTGCCTTTTAATTCATGCTGCCATGTTAGATGATTTTTTTTCTTTGGCTAGGGGAAGCCATTATATGTTTTAAACAGAGATTGCATTTTAGAGAGATCATTCTCTCTACATAATGGAACACAGCATTGGGGCAGATTGTTGTTGTTGGTGGTGGTAAGAAATACTGGAGATAGGGAGACCAACCAGTTAGAAAGGCATTAGTCCAGGTGAGAGATGATACTTGCTATGAAAATGAAGAAAAGTGTATAGCTCAAGAGATATTTATGGGGTAGAAATTACAAAACATGGTGATGGCTTGGCTATAGGCAATGAAAGACAGGGAAGAGCCACAGATAACTTCATTTGTTGGTCATTGAGTTAATGTCGTTTACTAAACAATGGCACACAGACTGTATCATCGGAAGGAATTTTGGTAGAGAGAGGAAAATGGGGCATATTGAGTTTACTGTACTTACGAGAAGTTTCATTGGATAAATAAACTGGACATTAAGATATAAGCATCTGATGCACAGAGGAGAGACCTGGGCTAGTGGAAGAATAAATTCCTCTGAGGGACTCTAACATCTTGGTAATGGATAGAGAAAGAGTCACCTCCACAGGTGCCTGAGAAGAAGCACCCAGAAGGTAGTGGGGTAAACCAAAATACTCTGTTGTCATGGAAACCAAAGGAAAAGAATATTGCAATGAGGGATGTTTGATATTATCAATTAAAGTCAGGAAAGATATAGTCTGAGAGAAGCACATTAGATAGAGGAAAAAATAATCCATTTCTGCATCTCAGACTACAGTCACACCAAATGTCACATTCACATTAAATGTGTTTACTTCAAGAGTTTTGGGAAAATGAATGTGTAACTGTGTGTATAGGATGCTTTTATTGCTCTGGACAAAAAAAAAAACAAAAAAAAAATCCACAAGAGTTTTCTCCAGACCTGTCAGTGATATTATTCTAAATTCCATAGTCTAGCTCAAACATAGGCAAATTCTAACCCACCACCTGTTTTGGTATATCAAGTTTTCTTGGAACACAACCAGGCCGATTCGTTTACAGCCATTCTCATTTGTTTAGATGTTTGTGACGGATCTTGTACCCAGTGGAAATTGAATAGTGACACAGGCAGTATGGCCTGCAAGCCTTTTTGTTCCTTTACAGAAAAAGTTTGCTGACTCCTGATCTAAAGTCTAGCTGTTAAAGTACTAACTTAAAAATTCTGATTTGCACACTATCTCTTGATTTTTCTTATCCATGTGATTTCCATGTGAGGTTGTGTTAACTGATGCAGCAGCAAGATCTGGAAAAATCTGCACCTTCCTAGAGACAGGATGCTATACACATATTGCAGGCCCTTTGAATATTTGTGCCACAGACCAGAAAACATTTTACCTTAGTTTACTGTTACAGTGGCGACATCGGAAGCAGGACTTATGAAAACTCTGCTTGTCTACTACTAGGCACTCCATTGGATAAACTGTCTTTTGACAAAGTGTACATATTTCCTTGTCTTGAAGCAGCAGTCTCTAAAAATAAAAATTCACAAAGGTTTATATAGTATTATCTTCAATCACATTGTAAACACATAACAAAGCAAAAGAACCACATATTAACTGGCCATGCAGTTAAAAGGGAAAACTCTTAGACTATTGTCCTTATATTAATTCTCTGCACACAGGCTATCCCATTGTCAGTTTTAAGGCTCAGGTAGGATGATCAACATTGCCCTAGTGCCTCTACTATTTGTACATTATACAAGTAGACTTTTATTATTTAAGAAAATATACATGTGTCAAATGTGTTCATTAAGTTTAATATATTAAACAATATGTACAGCAAACTTAGCCATAGAGAACCCTGAGAGACCTTATCATTCTAGATAGCTGAACTTTCTATGTATATAAAGGTTTACACCTAACTTGGCCTAAAGTTTTAATTTTTTGAACCATACTGGATAGATCTTTCCAAAATATATACATATCTTTTTAAGCCCACTATGTTGAATTTGTTTAAATATTTTCTTGATAACTTAAGGCGCTGAGTGTAAGACACCAACTCTTGTGTATAGTATAATGGGACTCCTGAATACACGGAAATGTTCAGGGCTATTTGTCCTCAATCTAAAAGGTTTTATATTTTAGAGGCTTTTGGGTTCTTTTCATAGTTTTCCTACTTTTCTTGCTCTGAAGTTCCCACAGTCACTTCCTGCTGCTTTAGCCCCTATGAGTAACAGTAATTAGATTACTAACCAGTGTTTGTATAGTGGTTTAAAACTAACACAGACTTTTCTTTCACTTCAGTATTGCTTTTGATCATTACAATGATCCTGTGAGAATAACTATGCTTTGATATTAGTTATGTATATGAAAAAATATGCTCAGGGTTCTTTATAAAAATAAATATATATATTTTAGCATCTGGATGTTCAATCTGGGCCACTGAGAGGACTCCTTTGCTTATTTGGTTCTAGTAGAGGACACATTTTTATATTTGACAGTAGTTTCTTTGTATTTTCTGTGTGTTTTTCAGCTATCTTAACAGAAATTGAGCATTTGAAATTAAACAGCTTTGCTTGATTATGCCAGAATCAAGCACATTAAAAAACATATTAACCTGATAAACTGGACACATGCTGCAAATATGATAGAGGTATAATTATTAGTTTCAGCAGCTTTTATTTTGAAGCTTGCTATTTCTTTCAATCTGCCTAAAAGGATGGGCTACACTAATGATGCACATTGATTATGTCAAACTCTTTTATCGTAAAGCCTCATTAATTGCAAAAAGTAGAGAAAATGTAAAGAAATGATCTGTTCTCTGATGTTAAAAAATATGTACCAAGTTCATATGATTCAAATCTCCCTCCTTTCAAATATAACAACATTTAAAAAATGTTTATGTTCATCTGCGAATGAGGTCAATTGAGCGATCATTAGGGTTTTTTTTCCAGAAAAGTGAAAAAAATCAGTCATAGAAAAAAAATGTGGCATCAGAGGAAGCTAACTCTAACCAACTCAACTAAGTACATAAAAGGTCTAATTCCACACCTATACTTTAGTCGGAGATACAGATCAATAAAAATGCTTAAAACATATGAAGAGTGTAAATAAATTGTTTCTTGGATTATTAGCAATCTACATCAAATTCAATGCAAAGACCACTTAAGTCTAGCAGTTAAAAACATGCCAATAGTAGATCAAGGGATATTAACTAATATTGTCTAAAACAATTGTATGAAATAATAAGAAGAAATATTAATAATGTGGTATTTTCTATAATTATTAACAAATACAACTATATGTTAATATAATTGTTAATACTATCACAACAACAATTATTGCTATATCTGGTACTCTATCCAAAACCTTGTTTACCTTGACAAATATGTCTCAATAATTTATATAATAGTATTTGTTATTCTCACACAGTGCAGGTAAATCATACTGGATGCTTTTGTAAAGGGAAAGTAATGAAAGCAAACATACGAAGAAGATACAAGCAACAGAGGAAGCTGTTAGTTTCAAGTTATATTGTTTGGTTATTTCCACACATTGTTTTAACTGCAAATCATCTTGGCCATGGAACACATGCCTTTAAATAGTCAATCTTCTTTCACACTTTGCAAGCTCATTTACCACTTATAAATGCAGATTCCTCTTGGAAGGTGGTTCTCATTTCAGTTGCAGAAGCATCTGAGGCTGCATATCCCAGATTTTTAAAAACACTTTCACTCTCCTGCCATGTCTTTTGAAAATTTTTTCTGAGTGCTTCAGGTGAATCAGAGATATCTAAAATATGGCCAGCAATGACATCTTCATAGGTTGGTGGGGCATGCTTGAAGTTAAAGCCAGATTTGCCAGCTTCTGAGTTATGTGATGAAGAGGTTTTCATCTTCGAACCAACAATTTGACTCTGAAATGCATCCACGCCTGAGAAATGTTCAGTTAGAGACCTTGTTTCAGTGCAGACCCTGGGCTGTTTAACAGAAATTTTTTCTTGCACCTCTCTAGGATGTTTGCAAGAAAAGTCTGTAAAACTAGCGTTTCCTGAAGATGTTAATCCAAATTCCTCCTTACAAAATGTACGACTTTCTTGTTTGATATTATAGTTTTCTTCTCCATTTGCATAAACTCTTCTATTTGACTTTGCTTCAAAAACTGGGCTGTCTTCAAACTCTCTGAACCATCTGTTTATTTCATTTTCACGGTCATTCACAAAATTTTCAGCCATTTGAACAGTTCGGTTGGCTGCTTCATATCTCTGTGTGTGCTCTGACAGGTGAGGCACTTCAACCTTGCGGATGATTTCCACTGCATCGTAACTTTCGGTATCCGGCACCATACGGTCGGTGGGATTTACCCCATCTTTGTGAACATAGGTGGCTCTTTTCTCTACTTTTCTAACTTCCTCTTGAGCCTCCATGGATTCTCTGAAAGAGCCACTAGCAGCATGAGTTACGCTCACAGGTATTGTGATTGTGGGTGGAGAGTCCCTACCACGAGTTTCTATCTTAATTTGACGACGGAGTGTTGCAGGAGACACGATGATTTCAGACCTCTTCTCTATAATTGGAACCGGGGTGACTGATGGAGATGAGATGGTCCCTTGGGATAACTTGGCAGTGGTGTCTTTCAGTTTGACAAGTTGTTCCGAGCGACTCCTGGGTGGAGAAGGGAAGGTGTTTGCTCTGTGAATTCTAGATGTTTGTGATGTGGGCCTTCTTGGTGGGGGTTCAATGCAACCGTCCTTTTTAGGTGACTGAGAGAGCTCATCTTTAGCAGAGGTTTCTGTTCGTCGGGCAGTAGATTCAATTGTTATAAAAGTAGGCGATGGTGGGCGTGTTTTTATAGAAGGAGGAGAAGTCTTGCTATCATCGAGTTTAATTTCCTGATGGGTTTTTGCATGAGTTTGAACAGTTGCTTCGTGATGAGTTGCTACTTGGTGTACTGTTTTTTCTTCTGCCATTATATTTTCTTTCTGTGTAGTGTTTTTATTATAGCTGACATTAGCATTAGATACTTTGGAAGATGTTTCGTTAAGACTGGTAGGCTTATTTCCTTGCTTTCCTGTTTTGGAGGCTCTCATGGCTGTTTGAATTATATTTTCACAGGACACAAGCATATCCTCTGCTTGAGTTTTAATATGTGTTATTTCTTCTTTCACTTTTTCTAAATTATTCTCCATGGCAATGCGAGCTCCGTATTCTCTTTTCTCTTCACTTATCAGCCAAACAGGGATGATATTTAACAGTGTCTGAAATGTTTTAAGGCCACTTTTATTGGGCTCTGCTTCAAACTGTTTTACCCTAGACAAAATCTGTTGTAGTTCTTCACGTTTTCTCAAGAATTCTAATATATTTACGGCACATTTTCCATCATCCTGCTGGGATTCTTTCACAGAGGAAAATAAAGATTTGTTCTGTGTAATCTCTTGCTTTGAATCTTTAGTATTAGAGAAGACTTGTTTCTGTTGTATGCCCTTGACTTCAAGGCATTTTTCTTCCCGCGGACTATTACGTGGCTGGGGCAATGTTTTGTGTTCAACTTTACTTTCAGAAGTCTGTGTTTGCTGAAAATTCTGAGTCTGTGAATCAAGATAAGCATCAATAACCTTCTGTTTGACAACCTTTGGTGCTGACTCATTTTTCGAATGTTCTTGTTTTCTTTCAACTATTAATCTCTCTTCTTTTAAACCAATCACTGATGATCTCTCATTTTTTTCTTCACTTCCTAGAAATTTCCCCTTCTCAGATTCTCTAAATTCTCTTTGCTTCTCAGGAACTATCTTGAGCTTACTTTCATAGTTCATTTCTGTGGATTCTGTAGGCACTTTTATCGTCACTCTTTTCTCCTTCTTAGGTAACTGATGATATTTTTCAGCCACAGATTGTTTATTACTATATTCGGTGCTTGCTTCAATTTTCTTGGTTTCCTGATTCTGTTGTTTGGTAATGGTTTGAACGTCAACTTCGGATTGCTTCTTATGACATTCATGGCTGTGGTCTGTTTCATTTAACATACGACCTTGAGTTGGAAGCTTGATGGTTTTAACTTTCAAACTTGGGGAAACTGGTTTGCTTTGGGGCATATGCAACTGCTCCAGATACTTCTTCTGTTGTGCTTGTTGTGTGCTGCATTCTTGGTGAGTCTGCTTAATTTCGCAAGCTGCCTTAGATTGCACAGTGTCCCTTGAGCTCTGTAAAATTTCCTTTTTCATGTTATCTTTGTCTTCTGAGGCAGCTAGAACATGTTGGAGCCTCTTGGCAGCAACTGTCACTGCTGATGTTGTGGAGATCTGGTGACCAGAACACACTCCTAGTGCTTGAGCACTACTTTGAGAGTTTGGGATGGGTTGGACCACAGTGTGCTCTGAGTCAATTCCAGATAGGGGAATCTCCTTATTTGTTTTTTGTAATGGAATTTCTTTTTCCAACTCTGATGTGTTTTGATGTTGGCTTTGTGTTCTGACGATGTTGTAGTGAGAGCTCTCCTGTTTCTGTTTTTCAAGCTCTTCTCTTTGTTGTCTGTATTTCTCTTCAGCAATCATTAAAGGTGTCTTAAATTTTCTCATATAAGGTTTTGGACTTTGTGGTCCTGAACTCACTGGAAATGAATGAGATTTTATGAGAGGCACTACCTGTTTTTTCTTGGCTCCTGAAGTCCCTGGAATTGTTTCTGAGAGAGATTGTGCAGAGTCAAGAGATAATTGTTTTCTTTCATCAAGACTCTTACTAAATATGTTCTGCTTTATCTCTGTGTGTTTACTGCTGGTCATGACTCTTTTCTGGTCATTTGAGGGAGTAATTTTAGATTCCATATCTGACAGGGAATTTTCCAATTGAACTTTTGGGGAGAGATGGCTCCTTTTATCTTCTAAATGCTTGGGAAGTTTGGGTTTGGGCAGGGTAGGAGGTGGTACCACACCTGATTTTCCTTTTACGATTTTAGCCTGAGAATGAGTTTGCTGAGAGATTGAGGCTTCTTTTTGGGAATATTGGTGTATGGATGTTTCACTGTGCTTTTCTGGAACAGAGGAGGAAAGGAGATGTGCTGATTTTTGAGATGAAGATAAAGCAGGAGGAGGTGTTGGTAGAAACATTGATAGACATTCTTTTTCAGATTTCTCATCTACTGGAGGTGGAGGAAGAGGGAGGCTTGGGAAGCTTTCAAATTCAGCCTTTATATTGTCTGTGGACAGTGTGGGCGGAAACCCATTTTTTTCAGGCAACATCATTAAAGGCGGTGGAGGAGGAAGAGGAAATTCAATTTCAGATGAAGCACTGGAAGGTGGTGGAGGAGGTGGAGACGGAGGTGGAAGAGGATACTCAGTGTCTTTCACATCATTCTCAGGGTTAAAGTTGGTTGGATTAAAGGACCTTTCCATTGCCATTTTTAAGTCTGTGGAAGTATTTGTCTTCATTAGAAAGTCCTGGCTTTTCAAATAAACATCAGTCTCCTCCTTTTTGTCAGTCACATTAAATTTATTGTGGCTTTTTTCAGAGACTTTTACTTCTGTTACGTTGGCTATGTCTTGATCTGTAGGCAAAGGCTGCCACACTGGTTGAAGGTTCATATTCTTTTTCTTGATATCCTTATTAGAATATTGCTCTTCTTGCTTTAGCAAAGTTTTCTTCTGAAAGTCTCCTGCAGCTTCATAAGTTTCTCCAACTGGCATGTTGACTGGATGCTGAAAGGGACTGGGCTTGGAATTTTGTGCATCTGCTGATATTGTAATGGTTTTGGTCTTCTTGGGACTCTTTACATGGAAAGCCTCTGTTTTTTGGTTGTCATTCCTCAGATCACAGGTTTGGGTCTGCTTTCCAACTGTTTTGTTGACAGATTGGGTGGAGTTAACAACATCATCTTTCTTCAGCTCTCTCACTATGTCTGATTCTTTAGTTTTTAAATTTTCGTTAACTGACACAGTTGAAGTTAACTGGCTGCTCATACATTCATCTCTAAGATTTTGTTCTCTTGAGGTCTCAGTCCAGATACCCGTTCTGTCTCCCGATCCCAATACATTTTTAATAGCTTTGTGATGTGAATCAGACAGTCTTCTGAGGCTTTTCTCAAGAGCATCATTGTTTTGTTCACGATCTATGACAATCTTTACAGTGCCTTTGGGGCCTCTTGGAAGATTATCCTCAGTTCTTTTGTCTACTAAGTTCTCATGACAAGATTTTACCGAAGTTTGACTGAGAGTGTCTGCTCCCCCTTGCCACCTGGCTGCTGGCTCAAATGGTCCTGGCCTTGGCTGAAGAAGATTTTTTTTGTCCCTCTGGACAGCCACTTGATGAATCTCTGTTTTCTGCTTTTCTGAAGATCCTACCATCACAGCTTGAATATCATCTTTGATTACACCTTCTTTACCCACCTCTTTGAAAGCTCCTTGTGCTTCTTTCAAAGACCTTAATGATGTTTCAAGGTCATCTCGGATAAGCTCCTTTTTCAGGATTTCTGTCCTTGTATTTGCAGCCTTTTCAAGGCATTCAATAGCTTGCTCAATATCACCAGGGATGACATCAGGCTGTTTAGGTTCTTTCCATTGTTGGCTTGATTCTTTAAGTGACTTGAGTGTGGCCAGCATGTTACCTTTTATAGTTTCTTCTGTTTTAGTCACTGTTTTCTGATTTATGGCCTGTCTGAGGGAATTTAGGGTTGATGTCAAATCACCTTTTATAATTTCTTCTTTGGGTGTCTTAGCAGATGTACTCTGAGGTTCTGTCATAAAAACTTTAACTTTATTATGCACATCTCCTGGGATGATGTCAGTTTCATTCACAGTACGTTCAACCTGAGATTGCCTTTGCTTTAGTAACAGTTTTGTGCCTTCGACATCACCGCCAATTATTTCTTCCTCTTTTTCTTGTTTCCTAGCTGTTACTGTTTCATTTGACCCTGTCTGAAGTTGTTTGAGATAATCCAAAGCTCCAGTTTCTATGCATGTTGTGAAAAACTGAACATTTCCCCTCTCAGAGGCATCAATTTTAGCCCTTTCAGATATTTTATTGTTTGATGTAGAAGACAACAAATTATGAATGGTACCTCTTACATCACCCCCTATTACTTCCTCACGCTCAATTGTGTCACCATCATTTTCATGAAGAAGACAATAGATGGTCATATTAATATCTCCTCTTTCGTCTTCCTGAATTAAAATGCCTTTCTTTACGGATCTTTCCTCAGAGAACAGATTTTTTATTGCTTGTTGTACATCACCTCTCACTATCTCTTCTTTTTCAGTATGAAATTCAGTCGATCTGTTTAATAATTGAGTTTTAGTCAAATTCACATTTCCTTTCTCTTCTTCACTAACCAAAATCTCTCTTTTTGTACAGTCTCTTTTGGAAAGTAGGTTCACCATTATGTTTCTGAGATCAACCCTGACAATTTCTTCTTTCTGTATCTCAGGAGATGCTTGGTTCATTAGCTTGTATTTTGCCATTCGGACATCCCCAACTTCATCAGCTTCGATGATGATTCCAGGAGCCTGGATAACTTTTTGAGAGTACAGATCTTCTAACGTTTCTTTAATGCTCTTGCCAATAATCTCTACCTTTTCCACTCTAGTTTCATTAAATTCATGAAGGGGTGTTGTTTCAAAGAGCCATGTAGTCGTTTTGACATCAGAAGGAGGGATTTCTTCCTTGGTCATTTTTGAGATGCTTTCATCTTCTTTCTTAATAGAATCCAAAGTTTGATTTTCAAAAAGCCATACTGCCTGCTTAACATCGCCTTTCTGCACATCTTCCTGGGTGACTGTTTTTATGTTGGCATCTAATCCTTCTCCTCTCAGCTCTTCCATAGTGTGGGTTTCAAACAGCCAAGTAGATGTTTTAACATTGCCCCTTTGTATTTCATTGACACTTACTGTTCTTATATAATTATTCTTATCAAAATTTTCAGACTCAAAAAATTGTTTACTTGTCTTGACATCGCCACCTTGAATATTGTCAATAGTGGGCACAATATTACATGATTCTTTTGAAATCTGATCCAGTGGCTGCGTTTCAAATCTGTATCTGACAGAACTAACATCTCCCTTCTGAATGTCTTCTTGTGTGACAGATTTAATAACATACACGGTTTCTGATTCATTAATTGAGTCTAATGGTTTTGTTTCAAAAAGCCACCTTGTTCCTCGCACATCTCCATGAATCACCTCTTCCTTTTTAACTGTTGTCACTTCATGATAGTACCCTTCTCGGTCTTGAATTGCATAGAGTGGCTGGGTTTCAAAGAGCATTCTGTAGCTTTTTACATCACCCTTTATTACTTCTTCAGTGATTGTTTTCTTGGTGCTGACATAGTCAGATTCTTCTTTAATCTCATCTAAAGAAAACGTTTCGAAAATAAAGCACCTCTTTCTTACATCCCCACCTTGTATGTCTGTCACTGTCTTAACCAATTCATCACCTTCTTGGCTTTCTTTTATCATATCAATTGCTTTGTTTTCAAAAAGCCACCTACAATTTAAAACATTGCCCTTCTGAATATCTTCAGTTTTTAGGGTTTTGATCTTTTTCAAAACTTCCTCTGAACTGGAACTTATAGAATCTAATGACTGATTTTCAAATTTATATCTCATGCCAGAAACATCTCCTGCTTGGATATCCATTTCCACAGGCTTGATTTCCTTCCCTTCTTCTCCTTGTATACTGTCCAGATTTTCTGTCTCAAAAAGAAAACATGCTGTACGAACATCTCCACCCTGGATCTCCTCTTGCTTTACAGTTTGCAATTTGACTGTTGTTTCAGCATCATCTTTGATGGTATCAAGTGGCTGAGTTTCAAAAAGCCAAGTGCAGGTTTTGACATCTCCCTTATGAATTTCTTCACTGCCAGTCATTAATGAAACTTTTTCGTAAAGAGACTCCATTGGCTGGGTTTCAAAAAGCCATTTGCAGGTTTTGACATCCCCTTTAACAATATCTGTAGCTTGTTCAGTTTTACTTTCTGTTTCTTCCACATCACTAAAATATTTAATTGAATCAAGAGGTTGGGTTTCAAACAACCATTTAGCAGATTTCACATTTCCAGTCTGTATTTCTTGAGCAGATATTCCTCTAATTATCTGAAATTTATGAATGCTTTCATCAAACTGGTCAATGGGCCTTGTTTCAAAAAGCCACCTGCAGCTTTTTACATCACCTCTTAGGATTTCTTCCTGTTGGACTGTCTTTACTTTATGATACTTTCCAAGGTGATCTTGAATGGCATACAGTGGTGTTGTCTCAAAGAGAGATTTATTTAGCTCTACAGCACCTCTTGTGACTCCTTCCACCTCTATTTTATGTGATGCATCAAATTTAATTAAATTGTTTGATTCAAAGATACGTGTGTAATTCTTGACATCTCCTCTGTCTACTTCTTCAAGTTTCACTGTTCGTGTGTATTCCTTTTTATCTTCTCTAATCTCTTCCAGAGGTTGGGTTTCAAAAATCCGTTTTTGGTGTCTAACATCCCCTTTTTCTTCTTCAGAAGCAGTGATTTTTTGAAGCTTTCCTACATCAGGACTATCTTTTAAAGCCTCCATAGGAAGTGTTTCAAATAGATGCTTAGTAGTTTGTACATCACCCCCTATTATCTCCTCAGGTGGTAAAGGATCTGCATCAGGCACTTCTTTCAGAATGTCTAATGGCTGTGTTTCAAACATCCAGCACTTTCTGGAGACATCTGTACCTATTATTGTTTCCTTTTCAATGACGACCTCTTCTGAGTCTTCTTTGATTTTTTCCAAAGGTTGGGTTTCAAATAACCACTTTGCCCTACTTACTCCACCTTTGACATTTTCTTCCATGGATATTCCTCGGACAACTTTAATTTCTGTAATATCTTTGTTTATTGTGTCTAATGGCTGCGTTTCAAACATCCAACGTGCTGTTCTCACATCCCCCTTTTCAACGTCTTCTCTGTGTACAGTTTTAATTTCTAGAATTTGACCTAAACCGTCTCTAATAACATATAATGGTTGAGTTTCAAAACATTTTATACTTCTCTTAACATTTCCCTTAATTTCTTTGAGCTCAGACCTAAGTTGCAGTAAGTGAACCTCATCCACTGAATGAAGCTGTCCAATTTGATCAAGATGTTGAGTTTCAAACATGTATCTCACAGTCTTGACATCTCCCCCAGTTATATCCTTAATGACAGTCACTGCTGATTCTTCTTGACTTTGATGCATTTTATTCATTGAGTCTAATGGCCTTGTTTCAAACATCCACCGAGCTGTGTGGACATCTCCTCTGGCTAGCTCAGGAATTTTCTCTGCATTTTCTTCAGTGCCAGAAGAATGAGCCCCCAGTGTATCTATGGGTTGGGTTTCAAACATCCAGGTTGTATATTTCACATCACCACCAGCAATGATTTCTTGGTCAGCAATGCCCTTGGAAATGTTATCTTCATCAGGAGAGCCACTGTTAATGGAATCTAATGGCTGATTCTCAAAGACCCATCTAATGGACTGCACCTCCCCCTTCAGAATTTCATCCCACTCCAAGTATTCTCTTCCTGAGCTCAGATCTTTTTGAGAACTGTCATTTGTATTTTCAAAAACATACCGGGCTTGCTGCACATCTGCTGAAACTGAGCTCCCCAAGTTCGTCTGACTGGAAACAATCTCAGAAACTTCACTGATATAATCTTTTTCTAAGTTTTTTCTTAACTCTGGATGAATGTGTTTATATAAACGGTTTAATTCATACAAATTTCTTTGCTTAGAATATAAATCTTTGGGGACTGGTAGTCTTCTAGGAGGGGTAGGTACTTCAGGGGACTGGGAAAACGCTGCCACATCTATTGGAGTTTGAAGTACATCAGGTGGGGGAGGAGGAAATTCTTCCATTTTTCCTGAAGAAGTAGCATTAGCTTGTGCCAGAGCTGAGGAAGTGACACTGTGATCATGGTGTCTTGTGGTTGATGTTTCCTTCCTCTGGCTGGTTGCAGTGCAAGAAGTGGAAGAGGTAGCCACAACTGAGGATGGCTGTAAAGTCTCTTCATATGCACTGTCAATCTTTAGGGAAGAGAAAATCAAATTTGATAAAGATGGGGTAGTGGCAGAGACTTCCTAGGTGTTGCCCTTCACCTGTCCACAACCAAGACTGATACAACATCTCCATTAAGAAAAAAAGTGATATGCTTCATTTAAGGGCCCACTTAGGAGTCATATTTAATGTTTGTTACTATCTTTCTGATAATCCATTTTTACTTGTAAAATTATATCCCCCAATCAATGCATTAATGACTCAGTATTTTAACATTCATACATAATCTTCATTTATCCCCCTTAATGTGGCATGCAGAGTAATCCAAAGGGAAACAGTAAAAGTCTTAAAGTACTTTTGAGGGTTGTTTTGTTTTCCTTGGAATTTTAAACAGAACAGAATAAGCGTCTGACATTTAAAATTGACTTAATTACTTTATCTGATGTTAGTTATTTGACTTTGGAGTATACATCATTTTTCCTTCCCTCATTTTCTCCAGTGAGACAAGTTTTTACTTTACCTCTTTTCTCTTGTAGGTCAATATTTTTATGAAATTGAATAAATTTTGGTTCAGGAAATTTTTTTTGTTGTTGTTGAAAAGCCACCTCAAATATGCAATAATTTGAAAATGTTATGCATTTAAGCTTGGTTTTACACTTAATATGTTTCTGTGTAAAAAAATTACCTTACCTTAATCTGCTTGGCTGGGGTTGTCGTCTCTTTGTCAGAATAAAGAATCTTTTCCTGGGCAGACTTTTCAAATTGTTCTTTTAACAACTTAGTCGAAACCTTTGGAATCTCTTCATCCTCAGGTGTATCAATGACTACAAACAGAAAAAAAGCACCAGTTATATTAGGTAAAAGTAATAAAAGTTATGTTTAAGAAGAAATCATAATGCTATGGGAATGTTTTCACAATGTACATTAAATAAAAAGATTCAAAGTGCAAAAATATACACGGCATTGTTTCATTATGTGATTTAGGAATATAGCAAGAAATATAGGAAGAAAATATAGGAAGAAAAATGTTTGTGGTTATCTCTGGATGAGAATATTTTCCAAATTTTCTACAAGCATGTTCTATTTTTATCCTCAGGAAAAAATAATAGAAGTTATAAAATCAGAAAAGAATAGCAGAAGATCTACTTTCTTAATCAGTAAAACCAAAATAAAGATATAGTCATATAGTCAAGTGATGTTTTGGTCACAGTTGGCTTAAATCTCCTCTGTTAGCTCTTTGAGGCAGCAAAACTTATTTTCTTTTTATAGAGGAGACTAAATGTGCCTTGTCTTATGAAAACTTACACAAATTTGCCTCGTATAATCTCATATTTGTAGGTTGGAGAACTGGACTTAATAGTGCTTAAATCTGTTATTAAAATGAATTCAATCTTGATAACAATTCTATTCTCAGGGAGCTTGATAAACATCAGGTTTTATTGTAGGTCCCTGAGGCAAAAAGGAATTCAGAGGTGGCTAGCATATCACCCTTTAGGCTTTGGGATAAGTATACCATAGGGCTGATGGGCAATCAACTATTTCAGAAATTTATTCTATCTATTACCACAGGCAAAAATCTAATTATGCTTAGAAATAGTACCTCGCTCCTTTTAGGACCGTGATTCATAGTTACTAAAGCTACTCAGTAGGGAGGATTGTGTTTTGGAAATCCTCCATTCAAACTCAGACACTTCGATAGGAAGAAGGTGTATTGGGGCCAACAATACCAGACTCTTACCAGTTTCTTGAACATATTGATGAAACCGAGAAGCTTGGTTTATTTCCTTGGTGTGCTTTTCAAGGTGAGAAACCTATGTTTAAAGATAATTTGAAAAATATAATTGTTTGTACAAAGTCAATTATTTCAGTACTACACATAATACGCTTCATTTTACAGTGGTTTTTATCCAGGACTTCAGTGTACATTGAGAAATGCTAATTAAACCTCTATCATTTATTTCAATGCATAGACTCACGCTATAACAGAACATATCTGAATTCACATATAAAGTGCAATCATATTTTTAGGGTACCTATTTTACTTTTAATAGAATTCCAGCTGGAAAGTGAGGAAAGAGACACTGATATGTATTGATACTAAATACAGAAAGGACAATAAAAACAAATGCTTACAACAAAGAATTTCCACATAGTTCTAGAAACTGGAAAGTATTGTCTTTCTAAGTAGTTACCATTTCTGTTCCAAGAACATCAGTTTTGTGTTCTTTGGATACTTGTTGTTCATTTCTTGCCATTTCTTGGCTGCCTCTTGAAATGTTGATCTGGCTGCTCTGGATTACCTCCTGCAAACAGACAGACAATGCATTAAGAAAAATCTGAAAATTTTAACTTTTTTTATTAATACAATTTCAGTGACAGAGGTTTCTGGAAAAAAAATCAAAGTCCTCGGTATATTAGTTTGCTTAGCTGCTGTAACAAATGCCACCAATTTAGTGATTTTAAACTGCGTAATGGTATTATCTTACACTTTTGTAGGTCAGAATTCCTAAGTGAGTCTCACTGGATGTTGACAGGTGTTAGAAGGTGTGTATCCTTTCTGCAGGCTCTAGGGGAGAATCCATTCCCTTGCTTTTTGCAGCTTTTAGAGAATACCCACTTTCCTGGACACCTGGCCCTCTCCTCTATCAGGCTGAGACCTTCGCACACAGCCATCTGTCTGATCCTCTCTTCCACTTTTAAGGACTCTTATGATCACATTGGACCAACTCAGATAATCCAGGTTTATCCCCCTGTCATAAAATCAGCTAATTAGCAGCTTTAACTCCATCTGCAATTGTAATTCCCCTCTGCCATGTAATGTAACATAGTCACAAATCCTGGGAATTAGGACATACATATCTTTGGGGGCTATTATTCTGTCTACTACACTTAGTAAGCAACAGATATTAATGTTGAATCTTGTACCCCGTAAGAAAAAGATGAACCTCAAAAGAAAAACAAATATATTCTGTTGTTTATAAGGTATATTTCCATATTATGGAAAGACATTCTAGTCTTCAAATTGACCATCCAGTGTGATGACACATCCAGAGTTCAAATGAAGAATATAACCATTAAATGTAACAACATAAATAAGCCATGTTCTGCTAGTGTGTATCTCCCTATCTTCACACATGGGGCTGCTTTTGATTTTGGTTAAGCTAGCACAGATGCCCCTGACTGAATTGGAAATTTGGAGCTCCTGTTAATTTTGAAGATCCAGCCCTACATTTACTGTAGAATATGATTCTGACACGAGTATATGATTGATTGATTGATATGCCAAAGCAGTTGGCATACTGCTAAAAATGTTAACATCAAAAAATAAGGATATGGATAGATGACTCTTTATGAGAACAAATGTATTTGAACATGCTTGAAGTTGAGATTTCACTTTTATTTTGCTATTTAAGTGACTATCAAATAGCATTTTAGAGATTTGATTTTTAAAAATTTGTCTTAGAGGATAGTCAGATGAGCAAAGGTATATTATCATTATTAAGCAAATAGGATTACTGAAAGTCTTCTTTATAGTGAGTTAAATAGTTTTAAACTATCAAATCCTAATCCTTAAACCAAAAAGTGATGTAAAATTAATTCATGAGATCTTGACTTGTAACTTTTTTTAAGAGTAGACTTACAAGATGTTACTTTTTCCCCCCAAGAGTATTTGATATACAGGGTTAAAGGTATGATTAACCAAGGGTAAGTCATTTATTTACATATGTATAGCATAGTCTGATTTTATTATACTTTTCTAGAAAAGAGAATTAAGAAAAAAAAGTTGAGACTTTCCCAGAAGTCCTACAAATAACTGAAGGTGAAATGTTGGCTTACACTTTAAAAGGTGGGTTATGTCTCACTAAATTGAAGCCCACTGTATTTTTTTTTTCAAGCAGAATGGTTTCTTCACCCTAGTTAATGATCCGCATATTTGTGTTAAGGAAAAGTTCACATAATTAATGAGTGAAGAATGAATGAGCAAATAAAATAGCAAACTTCCATCAAATTATTTCTTTTCAAACTTCAGAATATTCTGGATCCTGAAGAGAGAACAATGAACAAAACACTTTACTTTCTCAAGAAGGAGTATAGAAAATAAATAATCCATGCTCTTTCCTTTCAGTTCAAAGAATCAGAATTTCATATCACAAGATGCCTGGCATAATCAAGTTTTATTTAGGGATATCAATGGCATTGTGCTGGAGGAAATAATAACAATCACTGAAGACTACATAGAAAGATTACATAGAAAAAAATGCATGGGCACAAATGACAATTTTTTACATTTGTGACAAGCCTTTTCATATAATATTCTATGGCTTTAATTGCACACAACTTAAACAGACAGTGAAATAGCAAAACAGAGTGGGAATGTGACCAGAACTGAGGTCCTTACTGAGGGTCACCATGATCATTTCTGTAGAACTGTGACTCTGCCTAGAGGCCTACATGGCAGCTGTGGCCTAGAGATATGCTTTATTTAGTCAACACAGTGAATATAAAGTTTTGAATCAGGTAACATTAATGAAAGTCAAGATTTCTTTCTGTTTTTGAAAACTCTGAAGTTCTGGTAACACAGTAATACTGGGTTCAGGTTCCAATGTGGCAGTATCTGGCTGGGATAAAGTAGTGGCTGGTCTTTTTAGTTGAGCCATACACCTTTCAGTTGGCCATCATCCCCATCACTTGCTAATATTTAACACCAAGTTGACATTTTTAAAAAAACCTGTCTAGTACCCATGAAAATGTGAGTTTCTATGACCTGCTGCCAACCTGAAAGAGTAGAGTTAGTGACATGACATGACTCTTTGTGTTAAGAAAAACAAATGCAAAATATTTGGAGTAGAAAAACTGTAAATAAATGTATTTTTGACACATGTTTTAAAAGTTAATTTCTGGGACAAACTCTTTATCGTTAAGTGTATCTACTTGAGTAAAAACAATCCACTATCAACTCCAAATACATTTTCTTGTAGGAGATGACACAACATCAACAGAAAAAAGGTACATAAATTTTGTTTAGAGTTGTAAGTTTCTACTTCAGCATTTATGTGCCATTACTAAACAGAACTGTAATTGCTACACCAGTTTGGTATGTTAGCATCAATGCATCTATTTTACTGCCTCCTAGTTGCTATAACTTACATAAAATCTGTCTTAAAATATCCCAAGATTTCGTTTCTACCATTTACTCGGTTTCATATTTTGCAACTTGTTTAGTTTGGATTTTAAATCTGACTTTCTTTCTTCCCAGTTGTTGTTGTCTATAGAGTGTAGGGTTAAGTAAAAGGATGGATGATCATAATGCTCAGGCAGAAATCAAATTACACAAATAAAATGTAATAAAGAATTCTGGCCAGAACACTATATATAAATCCACACAAAATGATTCATGACATTGGTTTCTGAAAATTAAATTTAAATGTAGACCAGGCTGAAAGAAACAAATGCTGTTTTATTTCCACAGACGGATTAACCAGTAGCCACGAATGGGAGATTAGTCCTAACTCCCACCTCTACTAAGTATGCCGTAATCTTAGGTATATCACTAAATCATACTGAAACTCAGTTTTTTTTCATGTCATGCAGCCATTAAAAGAAATAAAAAGAGATAATATATGTGCTCTAACTTGGAATGGAAAGGAGAAAATGTAGCACAATTACAAAACAATATTATAATATTTGCATAGCTCACATCAATCTAGTGCCAGCTCATATATATTAACCAACTATGTTACAAAACTCTATCATTCACAAACACATCTTCTAAGAAGGTTTCTTCACACAGGAAAGAGTTCACATTCTGCTTATCCAACTTTTCATTATTATTATCATTATAAGGAAAGTTATTGTAAACTTCTACTAATAAAATTGCAAACTCATTCTAGAACAATGAGTAAGGAGAAAGGACAGATTTTTTTTTATGGTGACCCATTATTATTCTGACTCTCAGAAATATATCCAATAGAAAAAAGTATGAGGAAAGACTGGCAGAATATTAGATGATAGCTGCCTCACCAGAGTGGAAAAAACAGAAGTTCGTGCTCAATGCCAGTAATTCAACAATTTTACCCATCACTAATCTCATCTTTAATAAAACTAGAAAGGGTTATGATGTATTAAAGTTATTTGCATCTTTGTCAAACAGACATAAACAATAACAAGAACATGCTGTTTATCTTAGCAAAAATGTCGATGGATTCAAGATTTGAAGGAATAATTAGTTTTTTTCTTTTAAGTGATTAGCATAAGAATTTGTGGCTCATACATTGTATTTGTTTGGGTTTGGATATATTTAAATTTAAACCTGTTTTTTTTTTCCGTTGAATTTTCTCTCTTTATTTTTTTAAATTTACCCATCCAAATTGCAATATGTAATCTGACATCTCTAGGTTTTGCTTTTCAGGTAAAGGCTTTTTCACATTCACTATAGCTTTTTGAAGGCTTAACTCAAAAATTGTTTTCTTTTTGAAATCTTTTCTTATTTCCTATATGGATTTTTCTATTCCTGCTTCTTTTTTTTTTCTAGTCCCATGACTGTCATTACATATCTCTGTCACTGCATATGTCTGCAGATCACATTTGACAGTCATCATTTGCTAATAGGACCCTCTCTTTTGAATGAACTGTGAGTCTATCACAGACATCCTCAAATCCCAATGTTTCGCTTCTAAGTACCGATAAAATGTTAAGGACTAAATGCGTGGGCCAATACAGTAGTCACTTTTTTTTTCTAGCAGTCTAATAGTTTTACTATTTTCAAGCTGCTTTAAAAACTGAGATTCTAAATTTTTCCACATAGCTCTATGATTTTATATGTTGGTAATTTGGCTGACAGTCTTTGATACTGAATATTTTCATAATTGGTAGGTGGAGTTACATAAGCTGATGTGTATAAAAATGACACATCAATTACTTTACAAAGTACACTCAGAAAGCGGGCTCGATAATATTGCAAGTGATCAGAACATTTATGGAAAAATGTGGGCAGTGCTGCGATGCTGTAAAGGGTAGTTGGCATCAGTAGAGAGAGGCAGAGTCTGTACCAAAGAGAGCAATAAATACAGAAAGGCAGCAAACACATATGCAATGGTAAAGAACCTTTCAAAAAAGGGAAAAAAATAAAATAGCTTTTTTATAAAAAGATATTCATGGTGCTAACCAAACTAGTTTGTATGTTCGCTTTTTTAGTAAATTGTTATCATTTATTGAGTTGATGAACCTGACAGTCGTCAGGCAACATGTAGAAACAGCAGTAGAACACATCAGGCAGAACCACTAGGACAGTGAAAAACTAAGTTGAGATATTTACGATGACTCTGAAAGACAATGCTTTATCTGCACTTTTAACTTACACGAATAGGAAACGTCATTAAGGCGAAAGGTGAGTCAAGGCAACCGCAAGTCCTAATTCTTTCTGTGACTCCGTATACTCAGGGAAGCTCCAGTTTTACTTGCTTTAATAGTAGTTCTGCCTAAAGTTATGGGAGTATACTAACTGTGTTACTGGAGTTTAAAAGACTGATAATGCGAAAACATTCAACAAAAATTTTAAGGTAGTGACTATTTTATTTGAAAACACCGAAGTCTTAAATGTGAGTGACCTTATAGAACTTCACTCAGGCATTTATTTATTCAGACAACAGTCACTGAACATTGGCTATCTTCATGGCATTGTGCTAGACATTCTCAATCTTGTTTTAATAAATTTCTGTGATCATATCTCTATCTGTGCAATATATAAAAATATATACATGTATATTTAATGGAATAAAAAGGCTCAGTTAGCTTGAAGTTCCCTTGATGCAACAGTTCTAAATATATACAGATGCAAGAATTATGCAGATTTATTGCATAAATTTCTGAGAGAAGTGCTATCATTCAATTAATTTTAACTCTTTCTTGCCTCAAAACAATTATGCTTTGGACATATTTAGTTATAAAGAAAAAAAGCATCATTTTAAATAAAGAAAATAGTTTATTTTATTTATTTATTTATTTTGTTGAGACAGAGTCTCACTCTGTTGCCTGGGCTAGAGTGCTGTGGCGTCAGCCTAGCTCACAGCAACCTCATACTCCTGGGCTCAGTAATTCTCCTGCCTCAGACTCCTGAGTAGCTGGGATTATAGACATGTGCCACCATGCCGGCTAATTTTTTCTGTATATTTTTAGTCGTCTGGCTAATTTCTTTCTATTTTTAGTAGAGACAGGGTCTCACTCTTGCTCAGGCTGGTCTCTAACTCCTGACCTCAAGCGATCCTCCCACCTCAGCCTCCCAGAGTGCTAGGATTACAGAAAAGAAAATAGTTCAAACGTAAAAATGTTTTCCTTCAAAAAGGAAGGATTCTGAATAAGCAGTGCCAGCTTTAACTGCTAGAACTCTGCTGTTTTCTTCTCTAAAAGTATTATTTATAGAGCCATATACCAGAGTCCAAAAATGCTGAAGATTCATAAAAAGAACATATAAAAGATGCACTCTCAACTGGGTCGTCAAACATATTAGTTATATAAATAATATTTATTCGATGAACTAAAAATGTATCTTACATAAAAACGTTCAATTCCCAATAAAGGATGCCTCCTGGAAGTTTTATATAGATATATGTTAAAGATATACATGAATATGATATTTCAATCCAACACAGATGCCAAGCCTCTTAAAACCAAAGAGGCACTCAGATATAAATAAACACAAAAATACAACAAAAGAGGCTGAGACTTAAGAGTCTTACAGAGTAGTGAAATTACAGATAAAAAGTTTGCGAAAAGAATGAAAATATTCTAAAGAAAAAGAAAACCAGAAATAACATGCATCTTACATTAATTACTACAAACCAAAGTAGAGAAACAGAATTCTACCTCTCCGTTACCCTCCCTCCCTCACCAATATCCAGGTGATTTCTAACTCCCGCCAATGCTACCTTTTGCTAGTTAAATACTTCTGGAGTCAGTCCCCTCTTTACCCTAGAACCTCTGACCCATTTAAGTCCTCATATATTTAATCTGGACTATTTCACTAGTCTCCTAATTTTTTGTTTTCTATCTAAACTTAATATCTTTTATATTCATCCTATAAAGACAGAATAATCTTTCCTAAAGGCATATCTATTCATCTTACTTCCCTGATTAAATTTCTTCAATTGCTTTTGGTTGCCTTAGAATAACTGAAAAATTCTTTAACGTGGTATAACATTTTCTTTATTATCTGAAGTTTGCTTACATCTCCAGCTTCGTTCCTCAATTATTGCTCACAATATTCACAAAGATATCATGCTATTTTACCTTTTGCATAAGTTGCTCCTTTGCCTAGAATGCATTTCTATATGCACAAAAAATTATTTCCAGTCTCAGCTGAAGCATTCTCCACTCTCAGATGTCCTGCTTGATCATTTTTCACGCAGGCTGAAGTTTATCATAACTTCCTTGGGTCCCAGTGAGTCTTGTTTATATTTTCTAGCATAGAATCTACCATTTTACACTTGTAAGTATTTGTTATATATTGTCTTTTTGATAGAGTGAGCGCTATGAGGGCAAAATAATGTAATACTCATCATTGAATCTTTGGTGCCTGACATATGGTGGGTGCTTCATGATTATCAGCTGAATTAGAAAAAAAAAAGAAATAAATATAAGGCACAGGCTCTGGAACCAACCTTCCTGAGTTAGTATTTCTTGTTTCTTGTTCAAAAAACAGAATAACAAAAGTGTCTATTTCGGGAGGTTTTTGTGAGAAGGAAATAATATATGTAAAATCCTGGCTCATAAGTGCTACATGAGTGTTTGGTATCTTTACTTAACAAGTATTTATTGCACACTTATTTGTGTCAGACATTTTCCTAATAACTCAGGATCGAGTAATGAAACAACTGCCTCCCTGAAAAAAGATTGAATGAAAGTAGGTTGCGGCTATATTGATGAATATTACCAGAGAATTTCACTGTAGAATTAAGTCCAGAAACTAAAAAAGAAGCAAGTCTCAATGTGTACCTTTTTTCTCTACCAGAGAAGTAGTATATTTGGGGGGTTTACTCAAAGAGAGAGAAGCAAAAAGGATCTGTGTATATTATGATTCTTCCAAACCATTCTGGTCCCCAGGGAATGGACATATTCTGCCGAGACATAGCCAGAGAGTGGGTTTGTGATCTCCTGCCCAGTTTTTTTTTTTTTTCACAATTCATCTTTCATGAACTGATACCTAGTGAATAGTCAGTTCATAGTAATTTAATCTACTATTACTCAATTCTTTCCACACTTACTCTTTTCCTGAAAGGTACTGTTGTATGACTCCCATCTTGACAGTAAAAAACTTTGAGATTTGTAGATTATGTATACTTTTATCAGCTCCCAATTTCAAGCATTGGGGTCTGATTGAAACAGAAAAGGGAACTTATTAAAGGGACATTGAGTGGCAGGGGTGGGGAGCATACCCAAGGAGTCTCCAGGACACCAGGGAATAAGACTTGGAGGGTTTGTATCCAGTCACAGCGCAGAATATAGTTGCAGAACCATCTGCTGAGGGCACCCTTGCCGCTGTCACTGGGCACCAGACACGTTCACTGCCGATGCCATCAGCGGTGTGTGCTGGATGTTGTTTCTGGAATAGTTACTTCCTGAGATTGGATGTAGCTAATCTCCCGCCGTCAGCCATTACCAAAATTGATTCCATGTGGTCTATACTGCTTATGGCACTAACTGCTTAAGATGGTGTGTGGTGAGTGCAGTCTAGCTCACAGGCCTGGGGCCTAGATACCACGAAGACTGAGGATGAGTGTATGGCATTTGCAGCTTCTCCTAATGGCAGCTGGTTCTTCCTCATTGGGTGGCGAATAGAAGGAGGTTCAGATGTCAAAAAAAAAAAAAATGAAAAATGCCCATTACCCTTGCTAAGAAAATATTCTTTATGAACACTGAGATCTTCTTAACTGAATGGAAACCAGTTAAAAACATAAGAAAATGAGTGCCCCTCATTTTTCACAGTAGATAGCAGAGTAGAAAGCACTATCCAAATCTGATAATGAAACGGATTTGGGCTTATTTCTTGGCAATGCGTGTTCCATGTGACATTACAAGAACATGTAAGAAGACTTTGAGATAATGCAATTTTCCTGCTAAGAGTGTCACAGGCGTTCCTATTATACAGCCTGCCTCACTCTTTCACTTTCCTTCTGTGTTTTTTTCACTGGAAGGAGTGACATTATAAAATCCTTATATAAAACACAAGCAAAAAGGAAGAAGTATAATAAAACACATCTGGCTCTGATCTAAGCATTGCAAGTTTATTTGTATAAACAAGGCATTTCAGAACAAATATTAATTATCAGTAAAAATGAATTAATCTAATCACTTGGATTTTCTTTAAAGCAAGTTAGGCAAACTAAGAAGGTAATTTGTTGTAGTGGCACTGATGAATATATCTACAAGCAACTTGGGGAGTGGAAAGAAATTGGAGTGTCAGACAAGACTGTTGTGTTATGGCTGAAATTTGTCATCAATTCGAGTGAGAAATTGGGTAAATAAGTCATAACTAATTTCAGTCTCGCTTAGTATCTTCACTGGTAAACTGCTGGCACAGAGGTTTGGGCAGTACTGGAAGAAATAGGAAGGGCTACCATGGATTGAGTATTGGTAAGTGTCAAGAAAAATACAAAGCCATTTATGCTGGAATAACATCAAATTTCTTTAAGGTTCTACCACTTTTGCAGTCCACATAGTGATTACAAATGAATTTAACCAGTAAAGGGAGTTTAGGGAATAATGCTATACACAATTTAAAAAATACCAATGATATACCATGAATATAGTGTATTAACTAAAATCCCATCAACCAGACAGATATTTTGAAGCAATATTTTTAACATCTAAAAGCAATAAGTGACGCATTCAGCATGTATTTGTGATGTCCTTAGAGTACAGGCTTGATAGCATACTTTCTTATTATCATAATCCTCTATGTAGTAATGAAGGCTACATTTTGAGGAAAGGAAGGAAAAGGAGTTCAGGGAAGAAAAGAAAACTTTCTTGATGCTCAAAAAAAAGAAAAAAGAAAGAAAGATAAGAGAAGACATATGATTTGTTTTGGGGAGACTTTATTTACAGTTTTAAAATGATGATGCAAAATGTGTATGACAAAAGGCTCACAAATTGAACCCCAGCCTAAAGAAGTGACTTCTTGACATCCTCGACATCTTCCCCAAATGTTTCTAAATACTGTAATACGTTGAATTATTGCACTAGGTTATTGTAATTTGTACTCTGACACACAGGGATGAATTTCAAATGCCAGGGCACGGTGTGCTGATATCGCTGGAGGCCACTGGCATTTTACTCAAGGATAAGAAGTTTGATTGAGCTCACAGCTCCCCCTTGGTATCTATCTAGTGGCAGGTATATAATGTGCCCTGTTCTCCTGGTGGGATGGGAAATGAAATAGCCTCCACTCATTCCTAAAGCCATGGACAGCATGCTCCTTACCACGTCTAGGTAGATTACTCAGAAGAGAAGGATAGAGAACAAGTTCAAGAAAAGGCTGTTAGAAGAAGATGTAATTTTACTCCTTGTTCTATGATGTTGAAATTTGTGAAGAAGCTAGAAAAAAATGAAGAATGATCCAATCGCATCTCTATAACAGCATGGTTCCAAGGACAGAACCTCTTAATGCTTCTTACTTTTCTCAGGCCTTGTGTTCTTTGAGGTCTTTTTTTTTAGCATGATAATGTGTATGGATTTATGCAAATTAACAATTAAATGAACATCCCAAAGAATTGAGAAGCTTGACTCTATTCAATCGTCTTCAAAGAACCATGAGGATGGGTTTATTTTGAGAAATATAGACCCAGAAGAAGTAGAAAGAGCTAATAATATCCTTTGATGTCAAAGACTAACAGAAAACATCCATTTTCATAAAAGTAACTATGTGGAAAAGCCATTTTGCAGATTTCACTAAGTTCTACATGCATAATGACTCTATAATGTTAATGGTTCCTTTCGTTATTATATTTTTCCTTGCTCCTTGCAAACTAGCAAAATCTAGGAACTTAAAAGTTTGTGGTTTGCCATTCCATTACAGTGATTTGAAAATAAAGTAAATTTAATTAGCATATTAGAATATATTGTCTACACACTTGAGAATTCTATTCAATGTAATTATACAAAAAATACTTTTATATTTTTAAGCTAATATGATCCCTTAGGTAGAAGAAAGGACTGTATAGAAGTGTTTCTTCTATTTCAACTTTCCCTAAATGTCCACTCCCTCTCATAAAAGAAGACATAAAATTGCATTATGTCAAAAGATCTGGATTTTACAACTTTATCAACTTCAAATATTTTTTGAGATCACCTGTTCAAGTATGGAGGCATCTCTCTGTTGTGAGCTTGTGTCTTTGGGGAAAAGGTCCAGGTGTCACTTCCTCAGCGACTCTGGGCCTTGTGATAAGAACAGCTCCACTCCATTTTTCCTAAAGTAATTCCAATTTATTTTACTTCAAAAGAGTGAAGGGTATATCTGTAAGTGCACTTGCCTTCTTTAAATGAAATAGAAAATGGGTTCTATAGGAATGAATAGGTTTATAGAAACAGAAGACCCACGATTCCATTCAGAAGAAAAGTTGTGGTAGTGGTGCTGCAATAATTAGTGTAAACATAGCTCCTATGAATTCTATTTTGCAGAATGAGCAAAATGAATCATAGAAAGAAAAGCCACCAATTCATGATGTTTTTGAAAGTGCTTGAATCTGTGCTTGCAACTCATTCTTACAGGGTATTTGTACTGTTCACTGATACCCTGACTCCCTTAGAAAAAGGGCCAGGGTACCCTCCAGAGATTAATATTTCTAAACCCTTCAAAGTCACCAGGAAGATTAGTTCACTTAGTTTTTTTCAACACAGTTATAAAACCAGGCCGAATGTACATGCTAAGCAGACTGAACTATTTCACCAAGAAGATGGAGTTTCCACAAAATACCCAGGCAAACATTCTGCCTGTGTCTTTACAGGGTGGTGTGGGAATGAGTTTCCCTTTATAATGATGTACCGGAATGGCCTGCCGTTTTCCCACCGGAGAGGGTGGAGTGAATGTGCTGGCAGGAGAGCTCGTATACCAACAGGTTCTGCAGAGAGAAGCTGAAATAGCAAGTTGCAAAGGGACCATGACTGAGACTTTACGGTTACGCCTCAGCAGACAGTTAGCAATTACCATCAACTATATTTGGGAGACTTATGGTTTGTGGCTATAACATAATGTGATTGATATTCGATCACGGAAGGTGGTCTTATTATATTTTATAGGCACACTTTGAATCTCAGGGAAAATCTACACATTGGTTTAGTTATATAAAGAACAAAATGACTATATGCATGTTCATTACATTATTTAATAAGCTTTTTGCCTTATAGTTAGGTAAAGCTCCATATTTTTTACAAAATAATATTATTGGTATAGAAATATCAAAGGTACAAACCCAAGAGACATTAGGTATACAGATAGCATAATCCTATGAAAATAGGTTTTAGTGAAAGATTACAATAATTATAAAGCAGTAAAGTTTCATTTTAATTATTGATGTATCAATTTAATATACTAATAAATTCCTTAATTTCCTTAGTTTATTTTTTCTCTGATTTTTAGTTTATTTTTAATGTTCTAATATATTTTTCTTTAGTTATTTTATATAATTTTATTTAGTTTATTTTTAATATTCCATTATATCATATATGTGCAAAGTACTACTATTTCAATATGGTTTAACATTAACAAAGAAATTAACTATGATTGGGGTATCAGTAAATTGGTTGTTTGGCTGATTGATATTATTGTTTTCACCATGATTTCTTTAAGCCCTTACTTTCTCTATATTCTCCACAGTTCCATGTTCTATTCTTTGACTGCAGTAAGCATCTCAAGAGAAATATCAACACAGGCAGAAAAACTCGGCTATCAGAGAGTGGACAGAATGAGACAGGCAGGTGACAAGCCTCAGATCAGAAACAAAGAGGGGAGTGGTCAACTCCGGGCTAATAAATCCTGGCTCGGGTTTGCGCTGTCATGTTCATTAGAATGTAGAATGAGAATTACCTGGAAAGCTATTGACATAAAATTCCCTAATTCCTGACCATTCTCCAGAACAATTAAATCAGAATTACCTGGCTGCCTGGCGAATTCCAGTGTACAGCCCAGTTTGAAAAGAGCTTAGATGCTCAGAGCTTCCACTGAATTCCATGCCCCAGCCTAACAGGAAGGATGATTCAATTCTAAATCCTTGCACAGTCAAGGTAAGAGTAGGAGGCGATATGTCACGAGCTCCAAAAGGATGCCCTGCTTCAGGCTCAGAGAGATGTGGGAACCCACAGACAGAGGAATCACTGTCACTGAAGCTCACCGCCACTACATCCCTATAGCTGCACGTTCAGGAGCCTGGAGGAGAGGACGTAGCAGGGCTGTGTCGGTAGGGTGCATTTCTAGACTGGTTAGTCTCATGCAGACCTGCGTGGAGCCAGGGGAGAAATGAATGATTTGTTGGGGCCTGTAGAGAAGGCCTTTCTGTCTTTCATCCTGAGAAATACAAGTCCTCATGTGGTTTTGTTTGTGTTTTTGCTTTTGTTTTCCCTGTAGTGGGTGTAGGCAGTGCTAAATGCAGAATAATTTACGTCAAAGTTTGAGCATGAACTTCTTCACAAAATATCATTCTACTGATTCTATTTCTATTAAAAAAAATGGGATCTTGCTACTATCTACAGAGCTATAGGAAGGTGGGCATGGGCAGGAAAAAAAGAGACACGGACAGAGATTAAGTAGCAGGAGATAACCCGCCATAAAGTGGCAAGGAAGCAAAGCCAGGGACACGGGCTTGAAAAGCAGTAATTAAATGGGCAATCATGAGCATGGCAAAGATAATTTGAATGCAAGAATTGAGGGAAAAAGTCAATTCATAAAATATGCATTTACAAACCCACAATTGGATCAGAGTTGCATTTCCACCTCTTGCTGAATTGAAAAGAAAACTGAGTTACTAGTTTACTGTGTGGCATAGTTAGGGAATTGGGATGTTCCATTAATAGATAACTTCAGTGGTGGTTCACGCCTGTAATCCTAGCAATCTGAGAGGCCAAGGTGGGAAGATCGTTTGAGGTCAGGAGTTCGAGACCAACCTGAGCAAGAGTGAGACCCCATTTCTACTAAAAACAGAAAAATTAGCTGGGCCTGTGGTCCCAGCTACTCAGGAGGGAGGCTGAAGCAGGAGAATCACTTGAGCCCAGCAGTTTCAGGTTGCTGTGAGCTAGGCTGATGCCAGTCACTGCACTCTAGCCCTGGTGTCTTTGTCTCCAAAAAAAAAAAAAAATAGATAACATCAGACAACCGAACTCTGCATGACTAGTTCATGCAGATCTGGCCATGTGTGTTTTACAGATGATAATTGGTGAAGACCATTGTGCTCTTTATAGCAAACTCTTGGTCTCCTGATCTGTGTCAGCGTTAAAAAGTTAATCTCATTGTGTTCTTTTCATCACCAAAGCCCACTCGGCCACAGGCACTAAAGGTGTAGAGGATAAACAGATTAGAGGGCCTGGCTTTGGAAGGAAAGAAATGATGAAATATATTTTTTTTTTATTTCAGCATATTATGGGGTTACAGATGTTTAGGTTACATAGGATGCCCTTGTCCCTCCTCCTCCACAAGTCCTAGCTTCAAGGGTGTCCATCCCCTGGGAGGTGCTCATCACACTCATTGTTTGTGCATATGCCCGTCTCATTAAAGTTTTAATTTTTAACAGAGTGAGACTGTTATATCTAATCTGTCTATGAGCCTTATTTCTGTGTCTCTTGAGCACAGGATTTGTGCTGCTTTTGTTCTTTGTTTCCCTGAGATCAAGCTGGGATCCTTGTATGATCGCTCAGTTTGTGGGAAGTTCAAGGGTATTCACCAGCCTTTCTAGAGAAAGGGCGGGGCTATTCCCTCACCTGTGTTGAATGAAAAGAAACAGTTCTCTGGCAAATAGGCACCCTTATTTTTTAGTATTTCTACATGATAACATTGTATATTCAACAAACACTTGCGATATTCTATTAAGACAACTGCAGACATATATTTATCTTCATTGTTCCGACTGCACAAACCAGAAAATGTCACAAGGTAGTTTCTTTCCCTTTTACACATCAACTTAAATATGCTGAGAAACTACAATACATAACACACACACTCATATAAATGGAAAAAATCAACACCCCTTCAACCTTCCTCTTGTATTCAAATAGTATAGCCTTTTCTCTCCTGCCAGATTCAATTTTTAAATTAATTATATTTTTTCCTCTCAGTACGTCTTGTCACAATACTACGAATAAAGTAGTCTTAAAGAACAAATGGTATGCTACTCAATTGCTCCCACTTACAAAACAAACTTTTATCCACAGTGGCATTTAGGGAATCTAATGTACCTGTAAAGAGTACGTTTTGTGTATATTTCTCTCCTTGGCCTTCTGATAGGTCCAGCTCTTCTTGTCATTTCTTACAACTGGAATTAAGCACTTTTTCCTCAAAAGAAGAGCTGCTATTATAATTTTTAATATATGCACTGGAGTTACTGACTACTTCAGAACAACATATGCACAAAGCATATACTCCTACAGGTATGATCATGTTAAACTAACATTTAATTGCCTGCAGAGCCCCTAAGAAATTATTGTTTCCCAGGGTTAAAGAACTGAAAAGAAAGCTAAGGTATGAGGCACAGAAAAATATAGTCCTTCTTTGTCTTTTTACACATACAAGAAGTGTTTATGAATCATATTCTATTTTGAAAATAATTACCATTCGATTATGTTCTGTCTTGGCTTTAATGTCGATAGTACTGATGGTAATAGCCAGGGTTTATTGAACAATTAATATATGCCAGGAGATGTACTAAGAGTTTTACATGGACCATATCATTTTTTTCTTAACCCAACTTGTTACATTATCTTCATTTTATAGAAGAGGTTGAGTGGTGCTGTGGTTTGAATGTTTGTCCCCTCTATAACTCATGTTGAAATTTAGTTGCCATTTTTATGGTACTGGGAGGCGAAACTTTTAAGAGGTACTTAGGTCATGAGGGCTCCATGCTCATGAATAAACTAAATGCCATTATTTTTGGAGGAGTGGGTTCCTCCCTTTTTCTTTGCTTTCTTGCCCTTCAACCTTCTGCCAAGTTATAATGCAGCAAGAAGGCCCTCACCAGATGCTGGCACCTTCATATTGGACTTCCCAGCCTCCAGAACTGTGAGCCAACAAATTTCTGTTCGGTGTAAATTACCCAGTCACAGGCATTCGTTATCGCAGCACAAAGTGGGCACAGACAAGTGGCTGACTCAGGGAATCGTAACCCCACCTGTCTGACTCTGGAACCAGCACTCCAGACTGCCTCATTTTGAGTAGCATTACTTGAAGTTATAACAGTTATTTAAAAATAGTGCATATAATTAAAAGACACTACGAGACACATTCTTGGTTACAACCTTTTGTGTTGATAGAGATCTAGGTTAGGTTGGGGCCGTTACTAGCAACCCGTGACCTTGAGAATTTATGTTTGTAGCAGGAAGTGAAAAGCTGGTTTAATGCACTTCTATGACAAATGCTTTGCAATGTGGATATTTAGCTGTTAAAAATATATTTAGTTTTCTAGAAAATAATTATAGGTCACCTTTAAAGAGTCTAAAACACACAGACGTCAGATTATATCTGTCACAAGCTGTCAAAAATGCTTTCTATCCACCTAAAATTGTCCAGGGATCGTTCTAAATCCACATAATCTCACAGAGTACTGATGTTCACATTCGGATTTTGCCACAGCAGATGTATGGGGAAAGACACATGCCGTCACCCAGTGCATCAGAGTTGGCAGCAGGGCGAAGGTCAGGAATGTTTTCTCCTTCCTGACATGGATTCAGCGCAGTGATTTCACATGACTGCAATTACCTCAGCGCTGGATTGTCCTGATTACTTTCAAAATTTTTGGAGCTCCATCTGCTCTTTCCTACTTACGCCACTTAAGAAGAAAAAAAATAATCAACTCCAGAAAAGAAGAGCTTACAGGGCTTCACAGTTAATACACAAAGCGCTCCTCAGTATAAATATGGGGGAAAGAAATGGAGAAATTCACATAAAAAGATGAAAGTCAGACCCCGAGTGTGAGATATGGCACAAAGAAAGAAAGAAATTCCTAATGCTAATGGGTACAAGGTTTCTTTCTAGGGGTATGAAGATGTTTTAAAATTAGATTGTGGTGACAATGCACAACTCTGTCAATACACTAAATAGTAGCTGAATTGTATTTGTAAAATGGGCCATGTTGATGGTATGCAAAATAAGGAGAAAGAAGAGAAAGAAGAAAAATAGGAAGAAAGTCCTAAACAAAATGAGACAGAAACCAAAGAACGAGCAGGTGAAAATCAACTTGGGAGAGAGGCCATGGTAGTTTCACGCCAATAATACATTTATTCTAAATCTTCTCCAGCATATTTCAAGACACCATTTTAAGGTCCATAGGATGGATTATTCAGAATGTTCTTCCCAAATTGAGTCTGTTGTAGTGGGTAGATAAAAAGACATCTCTCTCAAGTAGTTTTCTTTTTTTTTTTTTTCATCCTAGCATTAATGACCTACTAATTTTCACTGGCATAGAATGCTGAGAACTCAATCCTAAAACAAAATAAAAACCAATGCTGCTACAATATTTTTCACCTAAATATCAGCAGGAGATATGCTGAGTGGCTTATAATCCCTTAAAGAGGGTTGTGTTTCATTCATATCTAGTCGAAATAGTAATGTTTGTTTTGAAAAGCAGAATCCAAATGGGTGATGTCGAAAATGTGTAGAACTAACTACTAGGACAACTTAATTGATTTCTTAACCTAGTCTTTGAAGAAGCTGAACCAACCCCACCTCTTCCCCTCAGGGACCCAGAGTGGCTCCTTTTTCTAATATTCATAAGGATGCTCTGCAGGCTAGCAGTGACACTGTTGTTAGACAGGCAGAACCTTAAAGCATGGCAAGTCTAGAATATATGAATGGAACATCACCCTAATTTTAAATGAATGCTCTTATATCTTGTATTCCATTTTTTCTGTTTCAGAAACCACTTTTCAGTAGATACAAAACAGTCTGATATATTAGCAAACAGGAATCTTTAAAGAATCTTTAATCTCATAGATACCTTAATTTTGAAAACTTGTTTAGGCCAATTACTGATCTCCTGAACAAACTTTTATCAAATAGTCAGCTAATTACCCTGAAACGTCTGAGTTTAATACATTAGAAGCAAAGAGGCAGATTGGACTTAATTATTTCAGCTTTTGAAATGATAACTAATTGTGACATTAAATATTATCAAAAATCCAAAATATTCTTTCTTTTAACTCTAATTAAACTTGATTTCCAAATTAATATTAATTACTATATGTCAACAAAATAAATATTTTTTGGCCAGGGGAAGACTTAGCAGAGATATAAATCTCAAGTACTTTCAACAACAAAGAAATCAAAATCAGTATCAGAATTGACAACAACTTAGGTAAAGACAGAATTAACCACCTGTTTTTATTAGCAAACATTTTGTCCATAATCCCTGCTGATAAAAGAAATGACTTTTTAGAATGCATTTAGATAGCTTTAAAAGTTTTAAGACATAATTTTCCTACATTTCCCCCTCTGTAACCAAATTTGACATTTACTTCAAATTTCTAGTAAGGATTATAAATTAAAGTCATTTATTTTTTAAGGTACAAATGACTTTTTCTTTCCTTTTCCCACACACTTCTCCATGCAGTGAATATTTAATAGACGGGGTTTACCAGTTTATTCTTACCTGTGTTCCCTTTATAATGTAATTATATTGCATTGCATTATGGCTTAGGTTTATTCACTCCTCATAGAGTTATTGGTTATTATTAACATGTCTAAAGGTAAATAATGAAACTGAAGTTTAGAGAGGTCACTACAGTTCCAGAGTCATACAAATATTGACTTCTAGTGCATGGTTTTTATTACTTTCACACGCATCAGTATTTCACATTCATGGAGTAGGAACTATATCTTATAATAATAAACTACATTTGCAAGGAGCTTATAGAGAATATATAGTTCTGCTTGGTTTTATTTTTACCCAGCATATATTCTCCATTGATAACCATATGCCGAGAACATCTACTTAGGTAAACAAGGTGCAGAAGTCTACACCAGCAGCATCCTCTGGCTGTAGCAGTTAGTTCCACAAGGAGCGTGTGTGTTCCATTCAGAGCCAATTAGATGCTGTAAGGCTTTTTCCTGAGACTTCTGGAAAAAGATTCTCACTCTTTCTCTGCATCCCTTTTACTACTATCTGGGGTAAACCTGGGTGAGAATGCAGTCAACTCAGAGAAAGTGGGACTGAGAGGTTAATAAAAATAAATCTGATTAAGGTGATACTTTTTTTTTTAAACAAATACTCGTGTAGTGCTTACAATGGGCCGGGCAATGTTTTAAGCACTTTACCAATAGCAACTCATTTATTCCTCTAAACAAAGCCATGAGGTGGATACTATTATATTCTTGAATCTATAATTGAGGAAACTGAGGCACAGAGAAGTTAAGGAACTTGTCTAAAGTCACACAGTTAATACGTGAAGTAACAGGAATTTGGATCCAAGTCATCTGGCTTCAATATCTGTGCCCTCGGCCACTATGCTAGGACCATACATTAGACCTTACATCAGTGGTAAGGTGATACATATTTAACAGTGGGTTCTTGAAAGAAGGTGGGTGGGGGGGAAGAAGAAAGGAAGGAAGGAACGAATGAATGAAGGAATCCTTGATTTGCTGCATTTGCCAATTTCCCCAGTGTAAATATTCTTGCTGTGACTGATTGCAAGCTGTTAGCATGATGATATCTGGCTTGCAAAATTTCCCCAAATTTAATTATTAGGCAGTTTCCCTTCTAGCATGAGACCCTGTGCAACTGTGCAGGTCACACATCCACGAAGGTGGCTCTGGGCCTATGTCACTCAGCTGGTAAGTGGCTGAGAAGGCTCGTGAACTCAGATCTACATGTGCCTTAGCCTGTAATCCCATATTCTATTACACTGCTTCCCTGCAAAACAAAGGATCTGTAAATACGTTACTGATACCCCTATGTAGAATTTATTTAAATTACTGATAGTAATATTTTGTATTGTTGATCAATTTCAAGCAAACACACACACACACATCTACACTTGATTCACCCAACAACTCCTATTTTGAAACAACTATATATAATACTAGATCACGAGTATGCCCATTTTTTTTTTTTTTGATACAGAGTCTCACTGTGTTGCCCAGGCTAGAGTGCCTTGGCATCAGCCTAGCTCAGCCTCCTGAGTAGCTGGGAGTACAGGCATGCGCCACCATGCCCGGCTAATTTTTTCTATATATATATTTTTAATTGTCCAGCTAATTTCTTTCTATTTTTAGTAGAGACAGGGTCTTGTTCTTGCTCAGGCTGGTCTCGAACTCCTGAGCTCAAGCAATCCTCCCGCCTCGGTCTCCCAGAGTGCTAGGATTACAGGTGTGAGCCACCGCACCTGGTCTGCCCATTCTTAATTTCTTATTTATATTAAGTTTTCTTTAGGTAACATTAGAAAGAAATCTTGCCATAAATTTATTGAGCTACCTATACTGCACATTTTTCACTTTTCAAACAGAGCCAGAGAAAGGAAACAAATAATATTTCACACAGTAGATTTTTAATCATTCTACCTGATATACTCCCCTGTCCCCTGCCACACATAACATGTAGTTGCTTCATTTTTTAAACTTT
>CAUYSK010007907.1:0-12205 GCA_963575035.1 Avahi laniger
TTAAAGGGCTGATAACTAGAATCTATTTAGAACTCAGGAAAATCAGCAAGAAAAAATCAAACAACCCTATCAAAAAGTGGGCAAAGGACATGAACAGAAACTTTTCAAAAGAAGACAGAATAATGGCCAAGAAACATATGAAAAAGTGCTCACCATCTCTAATCATCAGGGAAATGCAAATCAAAACCACAATGAGATACCACTTATCTCCAGTAAGAATGGCTTTTATCAAAAAGTCCCAAAACAATAAATGTTGGCATGGATGAGGAGAGACAGGAACACTCATACACTACTGGTGGGACTGCAAACTAGTGCAACCTCTGTGGAAAGCAATATGGAGATACCTTAAAGAGATACAAGTAGATCTACCATTTGATCCAGCAATCCCATTACTGAGCATCTTCCCCAAAGAACAAAAGACATTCTATAAAAATCTGCACTTGAATGTTTATGGCGGCACAATTCACAATTGCAAAGATGTGGAAACAACCCTAGTGCCCATCAATATATGAGTGGATTAATAAAATGTGGTACATGTATACCATGGAGTACTATTCAGCTATAAGAAACAATGGTGATATAGCACTTCTTGTATTTTCCTGGATAGAGCTGGAACCCATTCTACTAAGTGAAGTATCCCGAGAATGGAAAAACAAGCACCCCATGTACTCATCAGCAAATTGGTTTCACTGATCAACCCTTAAGTGCACATACAAGAATAACATTTATTGGGTGTTGGGCAGATGGGAGGGGGGGAGGGGATGGGTATATACAGACATAATGAGTGCGATGCGCACTGTCTGGGGGGATGGACACGCTTGAAGCTCTGACTGCAGGGAAGGGGGGGCAAGGACAATGTAACCTAAACATTTGTACCCCCATAATATGCAGAAATAAAAAAAAAAAAAAGAAAGAAAAAAGATGCAGCTTGCAGAAGTCTCAAGCAAAATGTCTTGGATGTGAATGCCCCCAAATCCCACCGTCTTGATCCCCCCACAATCCCCCTCTGACACACACAGCCCGGCAATGAGCCCAGTCCCTGTGCACAGAATCATCTTCCTAAAAGGAGATTGACAGAAGGAGCAAAAAGAGGGACTGCACAAGGGCTGATAAAGTGTCTCCAAGACAGATTTCAGATGAAAAATCCGATGTGGATGGGGAACTTGAGGCCTCAAAGCCACACGTGGCCCAATCCCCAAGTGCAGCCCCTCGACCGAATCTAAGCTTCAGTTTTTTATTAAAAGGATTTGTTCTGTAAAATTTGGATTCGGTCAAAATGCTGAACTCGAGGATCCAGAAGGCCACATGTGGCCCCAAGGCTGCAGGCTCCCCACCCCTCCACCCTCTCTGAAACCAGCAGGGTCAGTAAAACAAACAGGAGAGCAAGTTTCTCTGACTTTTCCTGCTGGTGCATTCAAACGCATTGCTTTTCTGGGCGACATTCTTTCTGGTTCTACCTCCAATCAGCAGCTAGGCAAAAAGACTAATCCAAGCTAGGTTTCGCTACCATTGCACACCCATGTTAATAATAAAATACCTTAAGGGATTTTAATAAGTAACACAAGCCTGTGGTTCTACTGAAATCATTTCTTTCATTCAACACTTCCTTACATTTGTGTACTTTCTCCCAAATTCCAGTAAACTCTCTTATTGAATTCAGCCTCCTAATAATTCAGCCTCCAAATAAGTCTATGGAGAGGTAAAGATTATTAGTCTTACTTCTCAGAAGAAAAACAAAACTGGAGCGTAAGGATGTAAAGGCAGAAGTTTTTAACGTTGAGACTTGATCACAGGTGGAAACAAGGAGCAGCCCCATCACGGAAGGGCCGCGCATGGATGACTAAGGGAAGAGTGAGACTTCCCCCGGCCCAGGCTGGGGAGCATGTGGCCTCATGTTCTAGTGTCAGGATGAGAATTAGTTTGAGTGTCATATGTATAATGCCTTCATTCATCTACCCACGAGTCTGCCTCTCTCTAGTAAATTGCTTTATGGGTTATGATGATTTGGGGTAAGAAACACTACTGTTCCCTAATAACATTGCATTTATTTAACAAATTCAAAATGGGCAGTGTTGAGCAAAAACTACTGCATGTCTTAGATTATTAATCAATTTTTTTTAAATGGCATATTTAAGATAAATGTGTTCACTTAGATTTCCCTGAGGAATTTTCAGTACAATTCTCCTTGTATAGTTGAAAATACTGGATACATTGGCTTATTTTTAATATCCACTGATGCTCTGAAAGAAATAAAATATAAAATTATTTAAACATATATAAATAAAAATCAATATTAATGAAAATTGTACTTTTAAAAATGCTTGATTACAGTAAAATATATGAAGATATATAAAAACCTAAATTTACTTAAATGTGCATTCTTTATTGGTATTTAATGCTGCTTCATTTATTTATGGGGTTTTCCCCAACTTAAGCAAGTGCAGTACTTTGAATATATCTTATATTTCATCTTAGAATCAGATGTATTGCAAGATGACCTCTGAAATTAGGTCAAGGAGCTTCCTGAGATAAATTAATTACCATGATTACTATCCTGTAAGAATGATCAATTTAAATTCTTTGCTGTTCATTTTTTATACAGCCTTCTTTTCATTTCTTGGCATATATCATGAGAAAGGAGGGGGAAATTTATAGCAATAAACAACTGTATTACAAAAGAAGAAAGGTCTCTAATTAATGACCTCAAATTTCAACATCAGAAACTGAATAAAGAAAACTAAACATAAAGTAATCAAAGAAAGGAAATAATACAGGTCAAAACAGAAATTAATGAAATGAAAAAAAACAGAGAAAAATAAGTGAAATAAGTGAAACTAAAAGTTGAATTTTTCAGATCAATAAAATTGATAAACTTAGACAGGCATCTCAGGGGGAGAAAAAGGGAAGAAAGTCACAAATTACCAACATGAAATAGAAAGGTGATACCACTACAGATTCTACATACATGAAAATGATAAGGTAATATGATAAACAAAGTAATTCCAATAAATTTGAAAATTTGCATAAAATGTTCAAATACTTTAAAAGACACGAACTACCAAAGGATATTCAAGAAAAAACAAACACACAAACAGATAACCTGGTAGTTCTATAGCTATTATAGAAATTGAATTCATAGTTTTAAAACCTTTTAATACTACTCAGAATAAAAGGGAATGAAGTTGTGCACAAAAATAGATGAATTTCAAAATAATTATGCTAAGTGAACAAAGTTAGACAAATATGTATGATTCTGCTTCTGTAAAATTCTAGAAAATGCAAACTAATCCTCAGTGCCAGGAGGCAGTTCAGTTATTCCTGGGTGGAAGTACCTGGTAGAGGTGAGAGGGAGGGGCTCAAAGGGGCAAGAGGAAAACTTTTTGGGGGGCAGGAGGGAGTCAGGTGTATATTCACTATCTTGATTGTGGTGACAGTTTCACAGGTTTATATATATATTTGTCAAAACTGATCAAATTGTGCATTAAATATGTATGTATGTCAATTATACCTCAATAAGGCTATCCATAGTTTAAAAGGAGAAATTAAGGGAAAGGTAAAAATGAACTGCAGTTATAAATAGAGGGATGCAACAGGGAATGCCTTGAATATCGTTGATTATTTATCCCTCTCTCCCAGTGAAAATAAAGCAAATTGATTTTTAATATTTTGAGGAAAATAACATATGAGCTTGCAAAGTTATATATTAGCTTATTTTAATATTAGAAACAATGGATATTCCTGTGTGTGAGCCCCAACTTAGAACATCAGTTCATCTGAAACACGGTACTCAAAAGAATTTATGGTTATCAACAGGAACATGCAGTTCATTTTGCAATACACTGAAAAGTAAACGTAGGTTTTTGAAAGCATATTAAAAAGTTAACGTTTACTGATTGGTTTCAGCAGTTTCAAAACTTTTTGGCACCAGGGATTGGTTTCATGGAAGACAATCCACAGACCGGAGGGAGGGGTGATGATTTCAGGGATGATTCAAGCACATTACATTTACTGCACAATCAAACCTCTCTGCTAATGATAATCTGTATTTGCAGCTGCTCCCCAGCACTAGCATCACGTCAGCTTCACCTCAGATCATCAGGCATTAGAGACTCATAAGGAATCTAGATCCATTGCACGTGCAATTTACAGTAAGGTTCAGGCTTCTATGAGAATCTAATGCCACCCCTGATGACAGGAGGCGGAGCTCAGCCATTGATGCGAGGGATGGGGAGCGGCTATAAATACAGATGAAGCTCACCCATCTACCCCTCACCTCCTCACCGGGTGTGGTCTGGTTCCTAACAGGCCATCGACAGGTACTGGTTCAGGGCCTGGGGACTGCAGTGCTAGATACCATTAACTTAGGACATTTTTGGCAGTGTTCTAGCATGGAAAGTTATATTACACTTTGACATGAAAATATGATTTCTTAATGATTTTAGACTGGATCTAAAATACCAAGGTTACTCTTCAAATCAAACTGTTTTCTGGACTGTGGTCTCAAATGAGACTGGTAATGGCCGAAACATTCTCTTATTTGTTTAAGATGAAACTTTAGAAGTAGGAAATCCACTATGATAACTTAATCTGTTCTAGGCTTTTTGTATGCATTGCACTTATTCTTTAAGCTTGGCTCTTGAAAATCGAAGCAACTATCCTAGGTCATTTAAAGATAAGACAGATATTCAGGAAAGGGAACTCATTCCCTCAAGGTCACAGGGTGAGTTGGGGGCAGATTAAGATCTGGAATTTAGATCTCTGTAATCTCAGTCCAAAATTTTTCTTGCACCACTGGATCTCTTAACATCCTCAACCCCCACCACACACACACACACACACACACACACACACACACACACACACACACACAGAGTCTTCAAGATACTAACATTTGCAGGATAGAAATCTTGATCTGAAAATATTATCATCATTATTTCCTACCCAGCAATCCAATGTGGGAGCACCCTCAGTCTTTTGTTTTTCTTCTGCAAATGATTTCACCAAAATAAATTATGCTCAGGCCTTGCATAGAGGTGGCTTAAGCTGAGAGTTTTTCCTGTCCTTGTTGTTCTCAATGTGCTCCTTTTCAGCTTTCTTCTGTATGTGGGAATAGACCTCTGATAATCACCACATTTGGTATCTGACTCCAGGTATATGTGGCCCAGCCTAACATGGAAATTTGCACGAAAATATGGAAAATGTTGGCAAGCCCTTGTGCATCTCCTTGTTTGGTTTAACTGAAATGAGATATGCAAAGTGATTAGAGTTTCCAGATTATTCTCAGTGTGATAACAATTTATTTTAAATCACATCTTGATAAGATCTGTGAAATTTCAGTGAAGACCACAGCCAAAATACCATCTCATCAATAAAATTCTATTTCTGAAATTCAATTTATTTTTAAACCTACTTTTCTACAAGGGATGAAAAAAATATGAGAAAATTGTCATTGGCTACAATCCAATATCCTTAAACCAAGCTAAATTTCTTGTATTATCTGGTGGCTGCCAGCCAAGAGATTGAACCTTTTCCAGCCTGACCCCTTCAAGCAATTTTTTTCTTAGACCTTTTAGATTTCCTCTGACTTTGTTCCCACACCTTCCCTTCTTTAAGGGTTTACATGGAAAAAGAATCTGAAGGTTTTTTTTAATTCCCACATTAACTCACTCCCTTCAGACATAACAGGTTAGGTTTCCTGAGATTTAATGCCATGTGTTCTCGAGCACATGGCCTGTGTGTAGCACCTGGTTCTCAACTTTGACAGTTTGGGGAAATCACCACACTTGACCCTATACCAGCCCAAGAGAGCGTCTCTGGCCATACTGAGCTGCCTTGGGGCCATCCAAGGAGGTTTCTAGGTATAAGCTCAAAATGTATAAGTAATGAGAACAATTGATAGTCCCCAACTTTAAACAATTTGTATTATCTTCATATCAGCTCCATAAACCTTGGTATAAAAAGCACATAACCGAGTAATGCAAGGTATATGGATAAGAGAAATTTTATTCTGCATAAAGGATCATCAAGCTTATGTAACCTAGCAGAACAATCCCTAAACTAGAAATCAAAAGTCCTAGATTATAGGCCCAGCTTTACACTAACTAATATGTATCTCAGCAACTTGCCCTATAGGATAAGGGTCAAACAGCATCCCACTGACAGGCAGCAGACACAAATGAGAAATAACACCCAGAGAGATGGGAAAGAGCATGATTCAGTGTTAGAGACAAAAAACTCTGAGTCAGACTGGGATTCAAACTGTACCTGCCTAGTTTGTTTGTATCCTTGTGCAAACTATTAAATATTTTGTATGCCTCTATAAAATGGGCAAAAAATTACTGTATCAGGGTTTACTGTAAGTCAAAATGAGAAAATTGATGGTTTCAGGATATGCTCTTTTTAAAAGACAATAGGGTCCCTGTACAAAAGTCTGATATGAAGTCATTGTATGAGACTTGCAAAAGACATTAGGGAGAAAAAAATAACAGTGTTTTACCCTTTATTGACCACCTGCTTCCAGACTTTAAACAAGGCTGGAAAAGCTAGGAATAGGAAGATACTACTTTAGAGAGAATAGTGCAGAAGGGGAGGGTGGGGGTGCCTGCCACACTCCAAGCCTAGGGAAGGTAGCGAAAGGTGCTTTCAAAGAACAACAAGGAAAACATGTCTGCCCCCTGGAGTTTGGGAGGCAGAGTGGACTGGTGTTTGCCCCACAACCAGAGACAGAGAAATCGAAATGGGAGAATACATCTGGCTAGATAGACTTAGGACAGAGCAAGTAGCTGCAGTGGAATTGTCCTGAGCTCCAAGTTTGTTGAAGCAAAGGAAGTGATAATGTTTGACACGGGCCAGTTGCATTCTGCCCAAACAAGTCACCTGCAAGGCTAAGGAGATCTGAGCATCAAGGATGTGCTCTGCTGAATGTTTAGAAGCTACTGAAAGAGTTGTAAATGACCATACAAAAGGAAACATACTTGCCAGCATTAAGGAAACAGTATGTGTGACGTCCAGTGAGGGGGAGGGCCAGGTTTCAGATCAGCAAACCTGCCCCTGTGTGGGAAAGAGTAGTTAACCACCTGCCACGCTCAGGGAGACTGAAACCAGAACCCAACAAAAGCAATCGAATAAGGACTTCCCAGCACCGTGTTCATTTCCTTCCCTCATCATTCCCGCCAACCTTTAGAAGCAGCTCAATTTTTTTTATTATTATTATACCAGAATGGACTGTTTGTATTATCTGAAAGTGAGCAGAAAAGTAATTCCACCTGCCATAAATTGCAATCATAAAACATCTTTTGGTCTGGAAACATTGTGTTTCTTTGCTGTGGTCACTGTGCGATAAATCATTGAACTACACAGTTCTTATTTCCCTACTTTTCTGTATGGGCTTTATATTTTGCAATAAAAAAGATTTTTCAATATCAACTTAACTGACATTATTAACCAAAATTCCTGTGTGTATATATTTGCCTTTGCATTTACTAATGAATTAACATCTCTTTATCAAGATAGTAATATAGTAATGATACTTACCACTTGCCATGTGATATGCCAGATATTTTTAATGAATTATCTCAATGATTCTTTGCAGTAATCTAATCATGTACATATTGTTATTTCTATTATTTCCCCCATTTTATGGCAGCCAGATTGGTCTGATGTTAGAGTTTGTGCATTAAATCAATACACCAATGATCCTCCTGGATTGGTGAATATTATATGGATAATGAATAATCATATCTGTATGTATGATATATAGAGATATGTGTATGAAATTATATACATACAATTTTGGAAAGGTAATTAGAGCTGTATATCCTAAATTTATGCAATTTCTGAGAGTATACTCTTTTAAGTGGGTACAAACATATCTACGTCCTTGAACAATAAAGAAAACATTCTTTTACTTTTTATTGACCACAGCCCAATATAAATAAATACATCATTAGCAACCACACAGATTATTTTATCCAGCCTTCAAACTAGATCTTTCGCTTGAATCTTCTGATGAAAAGGTAATCACTGCCTCAGGAAATCACTGGCTCATGATGTTTTCAGGCTACTACAGTATTTATAGTTTCATGAACATTATTGTGGTGGCAACATTAGGAAGGGTTCTAGAGTCAAACCACTTGATTAAAATTAGGGTGTTGCTACTTAAGCAGTTGAGTCCTTGAGCAAACTATTAATATCTCTGTGACTCAGTTTCTCAAAGAGAAAAGGGTGACAATAGCAGTATTTCCCTACTTAGAGTTGATACAAAAATTGAGTGGGTCAATATGTATAAAGAATTTAGAACTATACCTGGCATATTGTTAGTGTTAACACATTTGCTTTTATTACTATTAAGAGATAGCATGCATTGAGCATTATCTATGTACCAAATATTGTTTTATATTCTTTACAAATTTTGTTTCATTCAGTCTTCGTAATAATTCTCTGATAAAGGTATTCTTACTATCTCCCTTTCAGATGAAGAAACCAAGAAACAGAAAGGCTAAAAAATGATCCAAGTTTGCAATTAATGAAGATGTGATTTCAATTCTAAGCAATTTAAGCTCATACTTGCAGCTTCTGTGTTAGATCACTATTAATAGGCAATTGATTTTCTTTGTGCTCTGTGGGCCTCAATAACATTAGTTAACCAATTTCTTTATGTATATTTTATGATGATATCCTTAAAGACAGTTGAGGTGAAATGAGCTTCTCTATGTATGGAAACAACGTTGCCTCCTATTTCAATGCTGTGTTAGTTATTATGTATTTCTTTTCTTTTTAGTTTTCTATTTAAACCTTCAACTTTAGGATTTAAGTTTTTCATCCTATTGCCTCCTGTAAAACCTAGAAACAGTCTTCTGTAACTCTCTTTAAATGTCCTAAGTGTTCTGCTTTGCTCTGTTATTAGTATTTATCTCCGGTTTTTTAACTTTATACTAAAATCTTTGAAGTCCAGGATGGTGTGTTCTATATTTTTGTAGCCACATAGCTTACTATAGGGCTTCATCTATATCAACTAATCAATAAATTCTCAGTGAAGGCAACACTTACCAAATCATCTTTACTTACATTTTGTGTTTAAATGTGATTTGGCTTAGGAAATCTGGAAACCAAGGTTATTAAAATTTGGGCTAACAAAGAATCAATAATTTCTAAATGAGTGTCTCATTTGTATATTAAATTTATATGGGCTTTCAGATTACAATTTTCTTATTTATGAACTCACACTTTTGTTATAGAAGTTTCAGATTCTCCAAATCAAATTTTCAGTAACTGGAGCCTTTATCATACAAACAACTCACGTTATGATTTATCTCCAGACAGTCAACACTGTCTTATGAAAAGGGCACTGAAATGATACCAGGTTAAGAAAAGATGAACAGAGGAAAACACATAAAAAAAAAAATCTAACATTTGTCTTTGCTATAAATATAATGTATATGCATACATATGCATAAAAGCAGGATGGGTATGTATAATAATCATCATTTATTTTTTGTGACAATAAAATGAGCATTCTTTTCTTACTATTTTTTTATTTCCCATTAATACAATTGATGCAATATTGCAACATTTTTGAAAATAGAAATCTACATGGAATATCCAAAGACCACGGTATGATAACAAACATTGTCAATCCCTAACATCTCTGAGCTCTGGTTCCCCAAATATAAAATAGGAAATTATAAAGCCTAGAAAGAGATATGATTTTCCACAGGGCTTTGCTAGTATCAAATGAGATAATTTAAATGAAAAGACAATCATTAGTAAATAATTCTACAAATTAAAAAATATTAAATTTTGCCCAATTTTGATAAATATGATTAGATTGTGATCAATATACATATGAATTTTACCTATAGCAATCATACGTGAAAGTTGTATTTTCCCCTCAACAGAAAACTGGGGTTCTATATTTGATTGAGAGAGGTGAGGGAGTGTGTGAACAGGGTGACTAACTGACTCATGCAGAATAAGACAGTGCTATGCATTTTTCCAACCAGAGTTTCCAATAATTTAACAGCCATATTTGAAAAAAAAATGGTACATAATTATGTTGAAACAATGTTATGAATAGCTACAGATTATCCACCTACCAGCCTGATGACTTGAATCCAACAACCCTCAAAGGAAAAATATAAGAAAAAAATATAAAAAATAACTGATGAAGCTTTAAGAAATAAAAATACAATATCTGAAATTTTAAAAAATTAACAAAATAAGATTAACAATAAACTAAATATTTCAAAAGAACAGATCACTGCTATAAACATTTAAGTGCAGATGTCTTTTTTATAGTGTCTTTTTTTGGGTAGATCCCCAGTGACAGGAAAGGCAACATTTGTATCCCCGTAGTATTCTGAAATTTTTTTAAAGGAAAAGATCACTGACCTTGAAGATATAGCAATAATAATTACTGAAAATGAAGTGCCAAAAATAAAAGACCACACACATAAAAAATAAACATAGCTTTGGGAAATAATGTATGGGAAAATGTCAAGCAGTCTGAAATATGTAACTGAGTTCCTGAAAGGGAGGAGGGGCAGAGAAATATTTTAAAATTGATGGCTGAAATTTTGATGAAAACTATAAAATTATAAATCCAAGAAATTTAATGAACTCCAAGAAGAAACATAAAGAAAATCACAACAAAGTACATGATAATCAAATTGTTGTAAACCAGTAATGCTTACAAAACTTTAAAAACTTCTTCCTTTCTGTAGAGAGAATCAAACATAAGAACTACTAAAAACTATTAAACAAGAGTACAGTGGAATAACATCTTTAAAGTGCTGAAATTTAAAAATAATCAAACTATAATTCTATACCTAGTCAATATATCTTTCTAAAATGGAGGTGAATTAAAGACCTTTTTCAGACAAACAAAAGCTGAAGACTTTATTATCAACAAATGTAAAATGCAAAAAAAACTTAAACTAAGTTCTTCAAATCAAATTAAAATGATATTAGTTGGAAAACTGTATCCACACACAGGAATGAAGAGTGTAGGATACAATAAATGTGTGAGTAAATATAAAATATTTTTCTCATTTTAAAATATATTTAAAGGGATCATTGACTTTTAAAATTATATAAGAACAATGTATTGTGGGGTTTAAAACACATGGAGAAGTTAAAATCTATGACGACAATATCCCAAAAAATCAGAATTGAAAGTCCATTAAATGCAAAGTAGTATAGTGTCATTTAAAGGTAAAATGTTATAAATTGAAGGTGGATTTTTTTAAACTGACAGCAGAAAAGAAAAATGAAATGAAAGGTTATAAGTAATAAGCAATGGTAGAGATGAAATATTAATATAATCTTAAAAATACTAAAGTAATACTTTTGCCAGAAAAATAAAAGGAACAAAGAGAAGATGGGATAAATAGAAAGAAAATATCATGATGGTAGTTCTAAATCAAATCATGGCAATAATTGCGCTCAATAAATGGTCTAAGCACTCCGATTAAAAGACATATATTACCTCACTAAATAAAAAGCAAGACCCAAACTACTGACTACATAAAAGCAAATTTGAATTTAAAATTACATATAATCTAAAAGTAAACATAGAAAAAGATAATTAATGCAAACACTAACAAGTAAGATAACTGAAATGTCTACATTAATATAATACAAAGTAGGTTGTAGAAAAAGAAATATTACCAGGCATAGTGTGGAAAATTTCTGAATGATGAAGGGAAACATACACTTGAAGGATATATAATTCTAGGTGTTTGAATATGCTGTAACAGAGTTTTTGAATACCTGTGGCATACCTAAAAGGAGAAATAGACAAACCCTATTCTTCATAAATTTAAAGAGATTGAAATAAGACAGAATATGTTCTCTAACTATGAAAGAATTAAATCAGAAAGCAACAACAATTAAGCATATGGAAAAGCCAAAATCTCTGGAAATTATACAACTTACTGATAAACAAACCATGGACCAAAGAAAACATCATGATAGAAATTAGAAAATATTTTGACTGAACGAGAATGAAAATATAAATATCAAAATTAGTGGGATGCTGCTAAAGCAGTACTTAGTGGGAAATTGTAGCTTTACAAACTTGTACTAGAAAAAAGAAAATTCTAAAGTAAATAATCTAAGCTTCAGCAATGGGAAACAGATAACTAAATAAAAATGAGTAAAATAATTTAGACACACACACACACACACACACACACACACACACACA
>CAUYSK010007908.1:0-24963 GCA_963575035.1 Avahi laniger
CGCAGTGGCTCACGCCTGTAATCCTAGCTCTCTGGGAGGCCGAGGCGGGCGGATTGTTTGAGCTCAGGAGTTCGAAACCAGCCTGAGCAAGAGTGAGACCCCGTCTCTACTAAAAATAGAAAGAAATTAATCGGACAACTAAAAATACATAGAAAAAATTAGCCGGGCATGGTGGCACATGCCTGTAGTCCCAGCTACTCGGGAGGCTGAGGCAGGAGGCTTGCTTGAGCCGAGGAGTTTGAGGTTGCTGTGAGTTAGGCTGATGCCAGGGCACTCAAGCCCAGGCAACACAGTGAGACTCTGTTTCAAAAAAAAAAAAAAAAAAACACAAAAAGTGTGACCTTGGGTACACCATAAACATCTCTGAACCTGCTTTTCATCTGCAAAATGAGTGTTAATAACTACGGTGCAGGCCGTTGAGAGGAATAAATGAGAGCATGTCAGAAAAGCACCCAGGATGGCGCCTGCACTCAGTGGAAGCTGTGATGATGATGATGGAAGAGGAAAGGAAGAAGAAAGAGAAAGAAAAGAAGGGAAAGAAGAGGTGGAGGAGGAGGAAGAGGAAAAAGAGATGGAGGAGGAGAAAGAGGAAGAAGAGGAAGGAGGCCTTGCCTATCATCTCTACTGGAAAATAATCCTTTGCCATCAGAATGTGGATTCTCTTTAATTTCTGTCCATGTCCCCTAGCCTCCTAGAGGCTTTCAAAAATCATTGTTGATGGGTGGACGAATGAAGGAGAGGGTGGGATTGTGGGAAGGAGGGAAGGAAGGAGGTATGGACGGATGAGCAGAAGCAGATGAGTCTGGAGGAGACCGAGTGTGCTGTACCGGAAGCCCAGCAGCAGAGCATCCCTCTGGCAGGGGAGGCTTCTGGGCCCAGATGCCAAATCTGTTCCCTGCTGTTGCGTCCCCCCGGCTCTAAGCTCCTGTGCTCCTGGCCAGCATCAGTCTGCTCTCAAGGTGGAGCGCGTGGAAGCCCGGGACAGCTGACACCCAGGGGAGTTCCAGCTCTTCCCCCACCTGTCGCCAGGCTCTGAGAGCACCAACCCCTGACAGCAGGAACAAATCTCCAAAAGCGTGAGCCAAGTCAATGGGAAAATAGGATTTACTTTGCCGAAATTCACTGTGGGGGCTGACTTCTCCGGAACTTCCCAGTGCAGAAACTTTGGCAAATCCGCAGCCAGTGGCTCGGAAGGTTTGTCCAAACCTGGGAAGTGTGCTGCTTGCTGGCTCTTTCCAGGGCCTGAAACTGGAGGATAAGGAAATATCACAGTCTGGATCCCACAGGGAAACTGAGGGGGAGAACTGCATTCCGGTGTTTGTTCATTCATCCATTGATTTATCCACCCGACGATCTAAAACATGCAACCATCCTGCCATTATCCTTCCATCCGCCCATCCATCCATCCACGCAATCTCCACGATATCAGCCTTCTGTCTATCTGTCCATCTATCTATCCAGCCATCCAGCCAACCATCCAACCATCCTGCTGTTCAATCCATGCAATCTCCAGGAAACTATCTTTCTTTCTAGTTATCTATCATCCATCCAAGCATCAACCATCATTCATCTAACCACCCAATCCATGCACCCATCCAGCCACTCCTCCATCCAACCATCGATCACGCAACCACCCATCTAACTGCTCATCCGACTGTCCAAGCGTGCACTATCCAACCAGTATGGCTGAGAGTCTCCCGGTATGGTTGGGAGGATATCAGACATATGGACCCAGTGCGCAGTATGGTCTACCCTGGGCAGTATAAAAGAGGCCCATGCAAGGTACCACCAAGGACATAGAGGCCACCAAGGACGGAAGGGGGAGGAGTCAGTGAGAGAAGTGCTCAAGTCTGATCTTAATAAGCAGCGAGAACTGACCAGAGAGAGGTGAAAAGGGTACCCAGGCGAGGGGAGGGGCAGGTGCACCATGAAACAGCATGGCGGATCCTAGGAGCCAGAGCCTTGAGTCCTCATAACCACTTGGTTAGCTGTGAGTCCCCAGTTTTTCCAAGTCTACCAGATTCAATAATGTCTCTTGATTCCTGGAAAGAAAGGGCCACGTCCTGCCGCAACTGGGTGACAAGTTGCCGTCTATTGCCCCAGGCTGTGCTCTGGTGGCTACAACAGGGATAAACCTGGCAGACAGAAAGTGGGCGCCCTACAATTGTGGGGAACGGGCTTTGCTGCCAAGCAGACCCCGGTATAAATCCAAGCCTCACATTTTTCTGCACATTGTTTAACCTCTGAGCCTTCCCTCTTCTGAAAATAAAGAAGACGCTAGTAGCTGTACGCAGGCCGCCACGAGGACCGAACGGGACAGTACAGGTGGAATACGTGGCGTGCTACAGGTAATACGAGTCGTTCTTGCCAGTCACTGCCAACATGCAAGTCCTACTGTGTGCCAGGCAAAGTGCTCTAAAACAGTGGTTAAGAAAGTAGGCCCTAGACTCACGAGAGTCAATTCTCAGTTCTTTGTCCATGTCTGCAACTTACGTACAAACGGTTTAGAAAAAAACACACACACACACAGACACACACACACACACACACACACACGGGGGAGAAGGAGAGAGGGATAGAGCACACACACAAGTGAGCAAATGTAAAAATTTTCACAATTGTTGAATCTAGGTGAAGGCTACACGAGTGCTTATTTTACTATACCGTCAACTTTTCTGTGTGTTTAAAATATTAAAAAGAAGAAAAGAAATCAGTTCTTAGGCGGGCACAGTGGCACTTGACTCTAGTCTCAGCTACTGGGGAGGCTGATGTGGGAGGATCACTTGAGGCCAGAAGTTTGCGCCTGCAGTGTACTACAGTTGTGCCTGTGAATAGCTACTGCACTCCAGACAGGGCAATATAGCAAGACCCCATCAAGAAAGAAAAGAAGGAAAGAAGGAAAAGAAAGGGAGGGAAGGGAAGGAAGAAAGAAGGAAAGATGGAAAGAAGGAAAGAAAGAAAAGAAAGGAAGGAAGGAAGGAAAGATGGAAAGAAGGAAAGAAAGAAAAGGAAAGAAGGAAGGAAGGAAGGATGGAAGGAAGAAAGAAGCTCTTTTTCAATGTATCTTGGGGCCAGACTGCCTAAGATTGGTTCTAGCTCCACTATTACAGGCCTAATGACCATGGGTAAATTATTTTCCTTCTCTAAGCCTTAATTTTTTAATCTCTAGGATGTGGGTAACAATGATACCTAGACCCAGTGTGTGGTCTTTAGCAAGTCCTCAAAAAGTGCTGGTTGCTGTTATTATTATTACTAATATTACTCTTCTCACTGAGTAGCTGAGACACCGAGGCTAGGGAGAGGTTTGGTAAAACACCTGCTTTTTTCATACATGAGCTCTTTTAATTCCCCAAACACCACCACAGGGTAGGTGATATTATCCTCGTTTTATAGATGAGAAGCTAAGGCTAAAGAGGGAGAGATGACTTACCCCAGCTGACACAGCCAGCAGCGGAAAAGCCAGGATTTGAACACAGTTCTGCCTGTCCCCAAATCCGGGATCTTTCCTCCAGCATCGGGGGGATCGCCCTTTCAACTCCGGAAGGGGCCGGGCAGAAGGGAGGCCTGAGTGCTGCTGGCATGGCTGCGCTTCCGGGCCAGCTAGGGGCACCCAGCGTCGGGGGCCCCTTGGCAGCTCAGGAGCTCTTTTCGACGGTTCTCCCCCAGAGCCACGGGAGCTGTCATCTGAGGCCGTGCGGAGTGACAGCTGACGCTGACGGGGACAGGCAAAAGAGGATGTACTGGCCAGGGCCGTGACTCGAACAGACTCCCTGGGCCACGGCCTTTCGTGGGTTCCAAAAAAACCCTGTGGGCTCTGGCTGGGGCTGTTCCCAGGCTCTGCCTCCCCGTGAGAGGCGGAGAAGCCCCATTCAGGCAGGACGCATCCCACTGTGCGCTAAGCCGCTTTCTCCCCACTTACACGTTTCAGATGCTTTTTGTCCTTCCGGCTTCCCATGGACTCGGGCCAAGTGACAAGTTGGTGCTGGGGACATATGTCGTCGCCATAATGGGAATGTTGACCCCACGCTCTCTCCCTGCTGGGGCCAGGCAGCTTGCACCCCGCCCCAGTGCTTGGCACGCCCCATTCTCAGTCACACGGGACTCCCTCCGGCCCCCCCAAATACATCACGCACACTCGCAGCCCCCATCCCGGTCTTTGCAGATGTTGTCCCCACTGCCTGGAATCTGCCGCACCGCCCTTCACCTGGCTGCCCCTTAAGAATCATCTTAGAAGTCGCCTCTCCCAGAAAGCCTCTTCTTACCGCGTTTTACAGTTCAAGAAATTGAGGCTCAAAGAGGTAAGTCAAAAGGGCCAAGGTCATGTTGTTTGTAAGTGTCAGAGCCAGAGGTCCGGCCTGGCACGGTTCTATTCTTAGACCACGTGCTTTTCATTCATTCCACCAACTCCGCCCCGACAAAGGGACCGAGGGAAGACGTGCTCTCCGCCTCCAACCACGGCAGATGCCCGCAAGATGGGTCTTATGTTCCCGGACTGTTCCGGAGGGTGGGAAACAGGGACCATGCAGGGAAGTTACAGGAAAAGAGGCTCCTCGATTCAAGGTGAGGAGGCACGTTCTATCACCCCCACTGCTAACCAGCTGTGTGGCCTCGCGTACCGGAGCCCTCTGAACCCCAACTCCCCCATCTGTACAACGGCGGTAACAACACGCTTGCTATTTCTTTACCCGAAACACCCACGTTAGAGCTTGTAAACCACCAGCCAGTGAGCCAAGTCCAGCTGGCGAACATGGTTTGGTTGGGCCAGGACTGTATTTTAGAATAAGATGAGTGAACATTCAAAAACCAGTTTTCCCGTAAGCATCAGAACTTTGCCATCAGATCTGGCGAAACTGGACACGGATTCCTGCATGGTCAGGAGAGCAGCACCTGTCTTGCTCGGGCCGATGTGTGCTCTTTCTGGACGCCACTGCGCGTCCCACACCCTGCTCCCCCGACGCGTTCACAGTCGGGCCAGCTTGCGAGGCTGGGGCCTGCGACCGGGACTCTCACGGGGCTCGATCTCCTGCTCGGTCAGCAGACAGAAGCCCCATTTCTCACTCAGTGGTTTAACCCATGACATTGGGCCATGCGTTGCTCAGCGACCCTTCCACATGTCTTTGGGGTTGACACTCGGAGCTCAGAGGACCCACCTTGCCACTTCACTGTTGGTGCAAATCTGCATGTGCTCTGGGGTTGGCCCAAAATAAATGAGATTGACAGCGACTGGCCAACACGCTTAGAACTCTTCTTTCTCTCCGGTGCTTCCCTACTCCCGCAGTGGCCAAGGCAGGAGCAACTGCCACAGTCACCCCTCTACAGGTCCTTTTATCGTTGAGTGAAGAACACAGGTGCTCTCTGGCGCAGCCTTCGGAAGTGACTGAAGGTATCATCCCCAATTTACTGATGAGAACACTGAGGCCCAGAGGGGTGAACTGACCCGCCCCAGGCCACAAGGGCACCTTGGACACTCGCTTTGAGTTCAATCCCACCAGGCCAAGGCCTCCTTCTCTGACCTCGAGCCTCACGCCGGGCCTTGAATATCTATAACTACGGGCTGCCGCTTCTCATTAATGTGCAGGTTCCTTCACTGCACGAGCATCTGTTTAGTCCTGAGCCAGGCCTTACACCGTGCGTGGTACGTGGAGAGTCCCTGGCCTCTCCGGGAGGCAGACGACACCGGAAGACAACACAGGGAGGGAAGGGCTGAGGCTGGTGGGGAGGAATAGAGGTGGGGGATGCAGTTTCTGGCTGCTGCCCCCACCCCGGCACTGGACTGTAAACTCCCTGGGGGTGGGGGGCTGTCTCCAAACACGGCTGCCAGCAATTCCTCCCCTGGCTAGACACGAAGCCACCCCTCCCGCAAAGGGGCTCTAGATCTAAGTGTGGACCTGGGTTGACCCGGGGCACACAGACAAGTGGGAGTGACGGCGGACGGGTGGCGCAGGGAGTCTGAGGTCGCCTGATTCAGTGGATCAGGACGTGCTGGGAGGAACCTGGACAGCTCACAGTCACATTTTCTGTATCAAATGGAAAAAGAGGCCAGGCACAGCGGCTCGTGCTGTAATCCCAGTACTCCAGGAGGCAAGGCGGGAGGATCGCTGGAGCCCAGGAGTCTGAGGTTGCTGTGAGCTAGGCTCACGCCACGGCACTCACTCTAGCCCCGGTGACAGAGTGAGACTCTGTCTCAAAAATAAATAAATAAACAAAAAAGAAATGGGCTTCCCTGGAACCATGGATCAGGAAACCAAGCCCAGGATACCTTCCCTTTCCTTGAAGCTGATGAGGAAGGCTGGGATGAATCTGAGCTGGCTCTGTGACTTGCTCTGACCAACAGAAAGCTGCAGGGATGACATTTTGTGACATTAGAGCCCAGCCCTCGAGAAGTCTTGTGGTTTCTGCTTCACCCTCTGGGGCACCGGCGCCACGAAAGCAGCTCGGTCTAGACTAATAAAGGGCGAGAGATGGTGAGGAGGGAGCAGGGACCCAGCCTTCCCGCCATCCCTGCCAGGGCCTCAGAGATGCATGTGAGGCCACGATGGAGACTTCAACCCAGCCTAGCTGGGCACCGCCTCATGAGTGACGCTGACACCAGATGGAGCAGAATAAACTCCCGGCTGAGCCCAGCCGATCCACTGAATCCGGAGAACTAAAAAGTCATTGTTGTTTTCAGCAGATTAAGTTGTGGCCTGGCTTATTACGCAGCTACAGGTAAGAGATTCACTTCCTAGGGGCAGAGCCCTGTACTTTTTGTCACTCTCCCTGCCCTGCCTGGGGCCTAGCACTGGGCACTGTGTCCTGGACCTGGAAGGGGTCTCCAAAACCACTGAGCCCCACCCCCTCGTTTTATGAAGAGGCAGCTGAGGCCCAGGGAGGAGGAGCAACTGACTCCAGCTCACACGGAGAGTCGGGGGCAGATCTAGGAGGAAAACTCAAATCCTGCGGGGGCCAGATGAGGACCACAAATGTGTTGGCTGCGAGTTGGTGGTGAGTTGTCCCTTGTGCCTGCTATTCGGCTCCAGCCAACTGTGGCCATGTGGGAGTGTGGGCCCAGCGAAACCAGATTGTCTGACTTTTCAGAGAAGCCAGAAATAGGCTTTTTTCTTTAAAATTTCTTCATTTTCAAATGTTGGCTAAGAAGTCAAATTGGATTGGTGATCTCTGGGCTGTTGAGACTGGCTTTGGGCTTGGAGCTTGGTCCGGTCACTGGCTTTGGGCAAGTCATGTTACCCCCCCCCCAGCCTCAGTTTCCTCATTTCTAAAGTGGGCACCACAGGCTCCTGCCCACTTACAGGATTTCTGTGAAAACCCAATGAGTTAATGTATTTGGAATAACAAATACAAACGGCCCTGTGACTGTTCCATAGTGTCAGTTCTCTGCGGAGGCGCCCCTTACAATGTAATGAGTTAACACCCGATTTATCTACGTTAGAACAACATTATTCTGACCATTATGACAGAGATTGCGTTTTTATGGCAGGTTTGTGAGTTCCAGAACCCTCCTGCTTGCATTATCTCAGGATGTTGATGGAGTTAGAGGCTGGACGGCTGCCTCGGAGACCCTGTCCAGAGCCAAGCCTTCCCTCTGAGCAGGGGGACACATTTCAGAAGTGGCAGAGAGCATGAGCTCTGGAGTCACCCAGGCCTGGGTTCGAATCCCTGCCTTACCACTCCCTAGGTATCCTTGGGCCAGCCACTTTCAGAGCTTGTTTCCTCGTCTGCAAAATGGGCGTAATAATGCAACCACCTGTGGGGCTGTTGGGCAATCGCATGATGCAACAACGCCCCCGGCACAGTGCCTGCCACAGGCACCGAGGGCTGTCACCACCATCATGGCAAGGAAGCCGGTGCCTGGCAGGCACGGCGTCAAGAGGGAGGGCATGGCCGTGGAGGATCCCCCCACTTTCCTGGATTAGGGAGGCCAAACTGGGGCGGGGACACCTGGATGGAGCCCAGAAAGGCAGGCTGGAGGGGCCTCTTAACCACCCTGCAAGAGTTGGCCAGACCCTCGCCCTGTAAGGCTGGGGACAGAAGGGGCGGGGAGAACTAGTGACAGAGAACCTAGTACAATGGCACCCGCGTTCCCCGACTCTGAATCCGGTTCCCACTGGTATTGGCAATGATAGCCCACAGTTAACATTTTCTGTGCGCTCATCACACCGGAGGCACACACGCGACTTAGCCTTCCTCAGACTAGCACATCCGTTCCTCACAACCGTTCTAAGAGCCAGGAACTATTGTTATCCCCATTGTAGAAGTGAGGGAACCAAGGCTCAGAGAGGGTAAGTAATAAGCCAGAGGACACACAGTAAGGGACAGTCTGACTCCACACACCCTTCGTATAACCCCCAGGCTCTGACAGGAGAGACAGTGGGGAGGGCTGAGCTAAAGGGCTGTGGGATCTCAGAGAAAGGAGCGAGGACGTCTGGCCGGAGGTGAGGGCGTTGCTGATGTTTCACAGATATCACAGCTAATGAATACCGCGCACAGCCGAACATCAGCGTTTTCTGCTGGTCGCTGTCCTCACCATGAGCCTCTGACAGGCAGTATCTCCACTTTACAGATGCGGAAACTGAGGCTCAGAGAATGTATCACTTGGTCAAGCCACAGAGCAGGCAAAGTCTCACCCTCAGAGGACACTCCCACTCCCAGGGGGCTGCACGGGACAGCAGATGGCTCCAGGAAGCTCACCTAGTGAGGGTGGCCTAGGTAAGCCCCCAGGTGACACAGGGCCGCTGGGGAGACAGGTGTCCCCTCCCCCACCCTCCGGAAGGCAGCTGCTTTAAAAGGCCCTAAAACGCTTTCAAGGCAGCCTTATCAGACGGACTGCGCTGATCCCAATCAGGGAGCTTCCAGGTGCCGCCACAATCAACGGCCAGCGCCCCGCCCTGGGAGCCGTGCAAACGTTCTCTCCTCCCGCCTTTCCTGCTAACGCTCCTTTTATGCAGAGCGGCAGGCAGCCGGCGGTGGGCGCTAACTCTGATTGATTTCACTCCATTTCAGTCTTTTCCAGTTTCCTGCGGAGGTTTCTCTTCCTCTTTCCCAGGAGACCTGTGTTTTATCTTAGGCCACTGGGGGGCAAATCTGCCTGCCCGACGGAAAGAGTGTGTTAAAAATACAGATTCCTCTAGCCAGGGCAACAGAGTGAGACTCTGTCTCAAAAAAAAAATACAGATTCCTGGCCGGGCGCAGTGGCTCACACCTGTAATCCTAGCACTCTGGGAGGCCGAGGTGTGAGGAGGATCGCTTGAGCTTAGGAGTTCGAGGCCAGCCTGAGCAAGAGTGAGACCCCATCTCTACTAAAAACAGAAAAATTAGCCGGACACGCCCATAGTCCCAGCTTCTTCGGAGGCTGAGGCAGGAGGATTGCTTGAGCCCAGGTGTTTGAGGTTGTAGTGAGCTGTGATGATGTCACTGCACTCTAGCCCAGGGTGACAGAGCAAAAAACAAAAGGCAAGCAGGCAGGTCCCAAGCCGGGGCCTTGGTCAGAGGTGCAGCCAGGTCCACCTCTGCCAGCAAGTCCGCCCTGGTCTGCACCTGCTCGGCCCTCGGTGGGAGCGCAGGTCCCCTGCCTTGCTCAGCCCAGGCCTCCTGTCACAGCCAGCTCCATCTGCCCCTTCTTGTTAGGGTCCTTTCTGTATGAAGAGAGTCTCCGGCCTAAACTCATAGGTGAGCTCTGGGCAGGCACGGTTGACCAGCCGCTACCCGGGGCTGAGTGCCCGGCAGAGTTGCCTGGAGAACCCGTTCCTGCCTTGTCACTGGTGCGGAACTTTGATGAAGGAGGGCCAAAGGCACCAGGAATGACAACCCCATGGGAGGGACAGGGGCCACAGCAGGGCTGGGGGTGGGAGGAAGTGGGGAGGCAAACCCAGTACTCCAGAGATGGGGGAAGTAAGCCCTACTGGGTGCCCGGTGTAGACTGGTATCTTCACAACCGCTGTGAGAATCTTCTCACAAAGCTACAGCTCCCTCCCCAGGAAACACACTAACATCCGATGCTCCACTACAATTTCAGGGTGATCACAGAGCCCCAGGACTTAGGAGGCCCAGCTGAGAGCCCTCTTGGGCTAAGAACCTGAGTATTCTCCCCTGCCAGGGTCCAGCAGGAGGCAGAGATGGAGGCCGATGTCCCCCACGCTCGTGGGGCTGCCGTCCGAGGCTGGGGGAAGCTGGAGCACGTGGAGGGGGTCCAAGGAGACACCGATGGCTGATCTGTTGCCTGGACGATCCGAACGCCAAAAAGGGGGTCGAATGAGGACACTGCCATCACTGACCACGGGCACTCCAGGGGAGGGACCTCAGCGGGGTGGAGACCAACATCTAACGTACATGGGCATGTGCCTGAGTGCCGGACACTTTTCACGGTGTTCACGGAACCCCAAGGAAACCGAAGTCCAGGGAGTCTGAGCTCCTTGCCCCAGAGCACCCGGTGTGTGCTGGGATTAGAACCCACGTCTGTTTGTCCCCAAAGACTGTGCCTTTTCTCCACCCTGCTCTGACTATGAAGTCAGGGGGCCCTGCTCCCCACCGCAGCCAGAACCCCCTCTCCCTCTCAGCACCTGACACGGACCAGGTGCCTGGTGACTTTTAAAATATATAGACGGTTGGAGGGATGAAGAAATGAAGGAAGGAAGTCAACTTGCTTTTGAATTCTACAGCATTTGAGTTTGAAATCTAAGCCCTGATTTCCAGGCTGAGACGGACGCATGAAAGCAGCCTCCTTTAAAAATGAGAAGCAAAAGAAACAAACATAAAAGGAAAACCAATTCCAAATTAATCCCACTGAAGGTCGCGGGGTGTTAGATAGGTAACTCCTGAGAGGTGGGCCCAGCGGAGCTGGGATGGGGGTGGGAGACAAGCGGGGGGAGGGAGGGAGGCGCCCCCGGCCCCCATCGGAAGGGACTTGTCTCGCCAGCTCAGCCCACGTGAACTCTCCGCTCCGGCTGGACTGGTCTGTTTATTACCCCAGACACTGCCTTGCCCCTCTGCTCAGGCCATCCCCTTGGAGTCTCCCTCTGGGAAGCCTTCCTTGATTTCCCCAGCCAGGTGGAGTTTCCTGCGTCTCTGTGCCATCCTCCTTCACTTACCACGTGACACAATGTAACACGGTCACCTGTTTGTTTACTGAACGTTAAATTCGATCCGTGTTCCTCAGCTGACGGTGTCGTTCGGTCGCTGAGTGCCCACGTGGCAGGCACAGTGTGGGGCACCGGGGACGTGGCAGCAAACCTGGCAGAGGAAGTCCTGGGGTTTACAGGCTCGTGGGCAAGGCAGGCACCAAACGAGTCCCCGACACTGTTTCAGGCGGCAACGGGTGTCACGAAGCAAATCGAAGCAGGTGGGATGGAAGGAAAGTAGCAGAACTGGGTCTGCTCAGACGAGGTAATCGGGGAAGGCCTCCAGGGAGGTAGAATTCGAACAGAGCTCTTCAGACCACAACCGTGGACATAAAAATGAGCCAGATGGGTCTCTGCCCTCAGGGAGCCCACAGTCTAGCAAGAAACAGACAAGCTGGCCTCGTCCTGGCTGTGCAGGACCAGACCTGGCTCATCTGCACATCACACACACCGGCAGTCAGCAATCTTTCCAAACAGGAATCTGGCCAGGCCCCTCGATGGCTCAAGAACATTCAGTGGCTCCCCACTGGCCTCAGCATCAAATCCAAACTCCCCAGCCTTCCATTCTAGCCCTTCAGGACCTGCCCTGCCCCCCGTTCTCAGCGTCGCCCCCCACCCTGCCTCAGACACACAGAGTAAGCGCCTGATCGCGCTGCTTCCACGTCTTTATAGACGCCATTTCCTCTTCCAGGCAAAATTTCCCTCATCCTCTAAGTCCCAAAGTCAGCCTCCTTAACTCCTGGGAAGAACCCAGTCGTTAGCATGACAGGTGGCTAAGGAAGTTTCATTGCAGGGAGAATAGACAGTGAGAAATGAGGCAAAACACAAAGCCATAAAAGATGAAATAACCCTCTTCGTCCTAAACCGCCCTGCTGCTCCGGGTGGGTCACGACTTCCTCCTGGAAGCGCTCTGGGTGCACTTACGGCATTCTGTCTTGCCAACTGTTTTCCCCGCCGGCTTGTCCCGTGTGTCCCTGCCCGCTCCAGGGTTCAGCACCACATCAGCCAGAGAGGAAACTCCATAAATATTTGGAGAGCAAACGAACAAATGTAAGGAGACTGATTTTCTCTAGACCCCAACCTTGGGATTCCATCTAGGGGTGGGTCGGCCACTGGCCTCTTCTGCAGGACGTGTCCCCAGGGCTCTTCCGTCCCTCTCTAAGCCCTCGCTCTGGATGCTCCACACAAGGAAGCCATGTTTCCTTTGGAGGGGTCTCATGGTTTTGGGGAGACGTTATGCTTACCATCCCAACCCAGGTACCCCCTGGCCCACCTCCCTGCCCTCCGCCATTTCACAGGCTGGAGCTGGGGATTTCCTAGGGCCTTACCGGCCAGGACAGCCCCTGTACAGGCCGAGGAGATGATGAGGTGCAGGGAGGGGACTGGTGGCCTCGGGGCTGCCCTCCCACTACCCGCCCCCGCGCCCCCAACCAGTTCTGTTTCCACAGACGGTGCTGCTCCCAGGACAGCCCTGCGGTCTCTCAGGACGTGCCGCAGGCAGCACGGCTGTCTTCACCCTCCACCCCCAAAGGCCACACGGAGTCCTAAAAGACGGACTGCCCTCATCTGTTATCTGGCCGGATCCTCACAAACACCCCATGAGACAGGCAGGACAGGCTTCACCATCGCCCTTATTTGACAGATGAAGAAAATGAGGTTCAAAGAGGGTAAGTAGGGTGTAGACGATGGCATCCCGGGAGATTAGCCAGACCGCTTTACACCCAGGGAAACTGAGGCCCCTGTAGGGAAGAGAGCTGGCACAGGGTCCCACAGTAATTTAGAAGCAGGCCCTCGACTCCCCCTCATCCGCGCTCCCTGTCCCTTAGGCCAGATCTTATTAACCCCGAATGGACTAAATTCCTTAGTGTCCGGGGAGCAGAGGGAGAGGCCGAAGCAAGGTCTGGGGTGTCCACTGCAGCCATCCTCCCGCCTGGCTGTGGCTTCCCTTTCCCACCCCACCCCCAAGCAGCGATCCCCTCCTGTGACGTCAGCCGTCGACCAGCCCTGTGTCCGGGGCCAGGGTCCAGTCTGGCCACGACCCACCAGATTCCAACCGCCCCCGCCAGGGCCATGGCTGGACAGACATGGCCCTTCCATCTACCCCGAGGTAATTAAAAACACACCCAGGCCTCTTCCAACGAGAGAGGGACCAATTTTCTTTCCCTCCAGCACCGCTGACTGCAACCTAAATAGCAATATTTATGCCAAGCTCCCCATAATACTGTAAACATCCCAACGTATAGTGGGCCAATGCATGAGTCATTTCCCCAAAGCCAGAGTTAATAAGTGGTACCTCAGCCGTATTCCAGGGAGCTCCCGCCAGCAGCCGGGTCCAGGGCTGCCCTCCACACCCAGGGCCCATGGCACCTCAGTGCCCTGGTGGCCCCACTCCGGGAAACCACAGGCAGCCGCCAAATCCTCTAGGAGCCGGAGGACAGCTGCCTCGGTGCCAGAAACTGTGGCTGCCATCCAGGGACACCCCCCACCCTCGGACTGCGGTAACTACAGCGCTCATTACTGAGAGAGAAACTGAAGTCACAGCACAGGGTCCCCCACCACGCCATTCCCAGAGGCTGCAGCCCCCATGCCTGGTCTGATTAGTTTTATTTAAGCCGGAAGAGGGGAAGGGGCTCCCCACCACCCCAAAGTGGCCTGAGAAGAGGGTATATATGCTTCACCCCTCAGCCCATGGTCGCAGAATCCTGGAAGGGGTTACCTTGTTTGGGGACAAGAAAACCTAGCAAAGTGGGTCCCAGTTCCCTAGACCCAGGTTCTATTTTTATCACCCCGTGGCCCTGAGTAGGACACTGGACTTTTCTGAGCCTCAGTTTCCCTATCTGTTAAAAGGGAGTAAGAATCACACCCACCTGGCTTCCCCAGAAGGCTTATTTTGAGGGATCCAACAAAATTGTGAGCGGGAAAGCACTTTGCAAAGCTTAAAGTACCTCGTCAACTACGCAGCACGTTGTAAAGCACAGAGAACTATGCATAGTGCAAAGTACTTCATAAACTGTAAAGCGGCTTGAAAACTGTAAAGTGCAGTACACATGAGAACCATTATTCATATTCATTTCTTGCCCTGCAAACTCGGCCATTCGTGGTGGACACACCCAGACCCCACTAACTTTCCCTCCAGAGCAAGCTAGCTCCCGAGACCTGGCAGCCACCCCTGCCCTCCTGGGGGTCGGGTGGTACCAACACAGAGGCCATGGGGAGAGGGCCCAGCGACCCCGGCCAAGGCCAACACATGGCAAGAGCATCTGGTCCGGCCCTGGCAGCAGCTGGAGAGTTCCCGGGGCTCCGGCCGCCACGCTGAGCTCTGCGGCCGCGGGGCGGTGGCCGGCGGGGGTGCCCGGAGACCCCGCGCGGCGGAGAGATGCCCACGGACCCATCCCCCCCAGTCCTCCCGGGGAGGGGACCCCATTGTACGCCGCGGGCGATGGGCAAGCACAGACGCGGAGGCCGGCGCACTCACTCCCACTCTGCCCGTTCCCGCTCTCCGGGGCGCCGGGCCCCATCCCGGGGGCGCGGGCTGGAAGCCCCCACCCCGGCCAGCCGCGGTGCCTCCCTCCCTCCGCTCCCTGCCAAACTTTCCAGCCCCGACTACGCACGGGCCCCCCCCCCGGCCCGCGCCCCTCCACCCGGTGCCGAGCAAGGCCAGGCCGGCGCTAGGGGGCTGCCCCGGCCGGGGGCGGCGAGCGTGCGTGGGCAGCCCCCAGCCCTGGGCGGCGCTCGCCGGGCTGGCTACAAAGCCTCGGCAAGATGGTCCCTTCGCCTCCTCCTGGCACAGTCAATCAGCGCCCGCCGCTCCCCGGGCGCCCGCGGGGCCCGCTCCTCCCGGCGCGGCCGGACACACCTCCCTGCGGCCACCTGCGCCCGGCGCGAGCCCCCGGGCAAACTTTGCGGGCCGCGGGGCGGAGGTGGGCGCCGGCGGCAGCCCGTGCCCGGCCGCTCCCCGCCCCCATCGCCCGCCCGCCGCTCACCTTCCACGGCGGCGAGCAGCGGCAGCAGCAGCAGCGCGGCCCCCAGCCTCCGCAGGGCCATGGCTGCGCTTCCCCGGGCCTCGGGCCGCGGCGCCGCGGGGCTCGGGCGGCCCGGGCGGGAGCGCGCGCCCCGGGCTCGGGGGGCCGGGGGGAGCGGCGAGGCGCGGCGCACACACAGCCGCCGCCACCGCGCAGCCAGCAGAATGAGCCATCCAGCCCGGGCAGAACGGGGACCCGGGCTCCGCCAGCGCTGGGCACGGCCCACCTGAGCCGCGGGCGCGGGGGGAGCCTGGCCGAGCCGCCGCCCCCCACGCGCGCCCCGGCCCCCAGCTGGCCGCGCGCCGCCCTGGGCCCCGTCCCCCCAGCGCCTGCAGGGGTACCCGGGGGCAGCGCGGGCGCTGGAGCGCGGCGACCCCTCGTACCCCGGCGACAGAGACCCCGGGCTCCCCCCGCGCAGCAGTGGTCTCTCCCGGCGCTGTGGCTCCTCCAGATAAAGCAGCGATTTCAGCCCAAATGTTTCTCAATTTTTATTGAATGCTGCAAAGCCGGAGAGCGTCTGGCGCGGCTGACAGGGGCAGGGAGAAGGGACCCGGGGGGAGGGCGGGGGAGGGGGCTGCCCAAAGCGGGGGGCTGGCCCTACCTGTCAGGGCTGGGAGTGCCACCCCCTCGCCTCAGCCCTGCCACCCGGGTCCCTGCGGCTTCGAAAGGGACCGAACTGCAATGAATGAAAAAAAGAGGGGGGGGATGCTGGGAACAAAACAGGCGGCTTTCCCAGGCGCTGGGGCTGGGCTGGGGCCTCCGACTGGGAGAGTGGGCCTTGGCGCTGACCCGAGGGCCTGGGGGTGGGGGGGTGTCACTCTGGAAGGGGTGGGCCGGGCCCTGGCAGGCAGACCCCAGGCCTCTCCTCCCTGCCTTGTTGTTCTGAGCGAGCCCACGAGCCCCTCCCTGCAGACTCTTCTATCTGTGCATAGGATTCCTCTTTCTCTGTTGATCTTATTCCCGATGCAGTTCGAGGGTGGAGGAGGCCCATGGAGGGCATCTGGGGAAAGCCCCCACCCCGCGCTGTGGAATAGACCTGCCTGTGCAGCCATGGTTTTGTGCGCGGCTGTCCCTTGGGGGAGGACACAACCCCTTGTTCATCCCTGTGAGCCCAGCCCTGCTCTGACAGCCTTCATCACCATCATCATTAACAGGCTGTACTGAGGCCGGATGGTGGGTGGGCTGCCGGGACCCACAGGAGTCACCCGGGCAGGGCCCCTGGCGGTTCAGAGCCCATTTCTGTCTAAGGAGACTTAACCAGGAGTTGGCACTCTGAGGAGTGGGTGTAGAAGCCCAGCGGAGGAACAGGCAGTTTAGGGCAGTTTACGTCTGTGTCACCCAGACCTCTCCTGCCCCTTTGTCCCACAAACTGTCAAAATATCCCAGCAATCCCTTCCCTTTGAGGTCCACCCTGCAGTCCACGCCAAGAAAATATCACACAGACTTTGAGAATCCATCTACGGTTTGGAGAATTGGGTCATCTTTTGAAGCTCCAAGAGTCCAACCGAAATAGGTGTCATCCTGGAAGGCCACCAGGAGGAGGTGGGCCTTGCAGGCTGGGAAGGAATGCCTGGGGAGGAGACAACCAGAGTGAGCAGGGAGAGGGGAGAAAGGGGAGCTTCCCCCTCCTGAGCCTACAGACTCCTCACCAGGATCGAGGTCCACCTGTGCGGGGCTGGCCTTTATTTTCAGTTCCTGCTTGTCAGAATTTCCAGGGGACCTAGGGTTTGAGGGACCCTGAGCTCGCCCCATCTTGAGGCAATACTCCCTCTCCTGGGCAGGGTGGCTCCAAGCGATGGTACTTGCCAGCGCCAGTCTCAGTGCGTCTAGGTGCCCAGCCACTTCCAAATTCAAGAAATTGTTATTGAGCACCTGTTGGGAGCTTCTGCTTTGTTTCTGTCCCCTGGGGCCCTTGTCACTGCCTGCCCCACAGTGGGTCCCTCCCTCTTTGATTCAAAACAGGAACAGTGGTGGTTATCATTTACCGAGGACTGGTGCCAGGCACTAGGCTGAGCCTTGTGTATACATCGTCCTCCTTAATCTTTCCGACCCCGGGCAGCAGGTGCTGACCTTTTCAGACGATGGAACTGAGGGCCGGATAAGTAATTTGTCCGAGGTCACACAGCAAGTCCAGGTAGGACTCAACCCCGGGCCTGTCCCACCTGCCTCAGTGCCTTTCATGGAGCCATAGAGCTCAGGCAGTCATGAAGGCAACTTCCCACCTCCCATTTCACAAGTAAGGAAACTGAGGCCTTAAGTAAGGAAGAGAGCCTCAGTTCATATATATATGTATATATATATATATATATCACCGATGTTATATAACTAAATAGGCATCGGTCCAGGGCTTTTACCTGGCAAAACATAAAACTAGCGATAATAATAAATAAAGTCCCCCTTCTTTCCCATCCTTCTCTCCCTAAACATTATTTTACCCCCCATTTGGATCCCAGAGGGTGGGTTTTGCAGTCTGGCCAGGCCCTTCCTCCCTGGTCTCTTGGTAACTGCCCTCAGCTATGCCTTTGTCCGAGCTCTGCCCTCTACCTGGCTGCCTCCTCCCTCCTGAGAACTTGGATTCAGCCGCACCCCAGCCCCCACCAAGAGCTTTAGCTGACATTGGCCTCTGACCGACCCATTTGCTTATTATCCGTTCCCTGAAAGATGGTCAGCTCCGCATGGTCCATAGTTGGTACCTCTGATGGATTGTTTCTGACTTGCGTGTTATCTCTACACCCGCAGTGACTGTGTGCTCCATGAGGGCAGGGTAGGACTCAGAGATGTGCTGTGCACTCCCAGGGCAGGAGAGCGTCTGACCCGCTCCCCTCCTCGGCGGAGGAGCAAGAGGCGTTTTCAGCTTCATTTGTCTAATGACAACAGCTACTCGAATTTGCAATCACGCTTTAACAGTTTACAAAGCAGTGTTCACACCCATCAGCTCGACTCATGCTAATTCAACCAGCCTATCCCGGGAGCCAGCCTGGCAGCCGTGGGAGCACCATTTTTCAGAAGGGGAAATCGGGTCCCAGAGAGGGGAAGGCACTTGCCCAGGGACACACGGCAGATTTTGGTTTTGGTTTTTTGTTTTTGGTGCAGTTGGAGAGAGGCTTCAGTGACTCGACTTGTTCGTGTCTCTTTCAATCGACGTTGATTGACGAACGTTAGCTGGGCACCTCCTGAGTACCCGGCACAGCGGTGGATCTGCCAGATAAGGCCCTGCTTTCCAGAAGACCTATGTATGGATGAGATAATTGCGATAATGGTAAGTGTGAGGAAGACAACAAACTGGGGTGATGGGGCAGTGACTGACCAAGGGGAGGGTCTGCTCTAGCCAGGGGGATCAGGGCAGGCCCCTCTGAGGAGAGAACATGACTCTGGAAAGCTAGACGGTGAAGAGTCACCATGCCAGTGTGTAGGAAGAGAGTTCCAGGTGGAAGGAGCTGCCAGTACAAAGGCCCTGCGGTAGGAACATGCTGGTATCTTCTGGGAGTAGTAGCTGAAGTATGACAAGCAACCGGGGTGTGGAAGAGATTCGGTTCAGGAAGGAAGAATATGAATTGTATTTTAAGCAACATGGGGAGCCCTGGGGGATTGTAAGTCAAGAATGAACGGATCTGGGAGAGGGAAAGCAGCATGAACTTGGCTGAGCAGAGCCTGAGGCTGCCTGGGTGCTAACTCATGCCACCATCTTCCTGATCTATGGGGCTGGTCTGATCTCTACACCCCCTAGACTGAGACTCCAGGGTATGTCTCAGCCTTCCCTTAACTTGCTGTGTGATCTTTGGCAGGGCACTCACCCTCTCTGGGCCCCACTTGCTACAAATGCAAAATGAAGGCATTGGCCAAGGTGGTTTCTCTGAGGCCACTTTCAGCCCCGATTCTCTCCTTGTTGTGGATTCAGTGGGGCCACAGGACCTCAGTGGGGATCTCAGCCATGCCAGAGGATGCAGATGAGCCCTAGGCCCCCTTGGCCTTCCCTGAGTCCCCTTCGCCCTGAGGGGAAGACAGAGGGGCTCTTGAAGGGGAAATGTGTTATGCTGAGTGACAGAGCCCGGAGAGAACGTGGAAGTCTCCTCTCAGTGTACCCAGGTCCCTGACTCCCATCCCAGGGCCTTGTCTGTTCAGATAGGACTAATGGGGGAACACAGCCAGTTAGAGGTCAGACCACTCCTACAGCCAGTGCCAGGCTGGGGGCAGTTTCTTAGTACAGAAGCATGGCTCAAGTTCTAGTTCTGCCTCTAGTTAGCTGTGTACCCTCAGACAGGGCCCTTCCCCTCTCTGGGCCTGCGCTGGGAGAGTCCCAGATTTACCCCCGTGAAGCTCACGAACCAGCACTGTCCAACAGATATATAGTACAAGCCCCATGTGTAGTTTTAAATTTTCTAGTAGCCACATTAAAAAAGGAAAAAGAAACAGGTGGAGTTAATTTTAATATATTTATTAACCCAATATGGCCAAAATATTATCATTTCAACATGTACTTAATGAACTATTTTACATGCTTTTTTTCATACTAAGTCTTTGAAATGTAGTATGTATTTTATATTTCAGCATATCTCTCTATTTGCACTGGCCACATTTCAAGTATTCAATGGCCACGTGTGACCGGTGGCTGGTGGCTACCATATTGGATAGCATAGATGCAGACACCAACAGCAATCATTACCCTAAGGGGTGAGAAGTGCTCTTTAAAAGACATCCAAGTCCTCCAGAGGCACAGAGGAGGAAATCACTATTTCTTTATTTTTTTATTTTTTATTTTTATTTTTTTGAGACAGAGTCTTGCTCTATTGCCCTGGGTAGAGTGCAATGGTGTCATCATAGTTCACTGCAACCTCAAATTCCTGGGCTTAAGGGATTCTCCTGCCTCAGCCTCCCAAGTAGCTGGGACTACAGGTGCACTCCTGGCTAATTTTTTCTTTTTTTAGTATAGACAGGATCTTGCTCTTGCTCAGGCTGGTCTTGAACCCTTGGCCTCAAGAGATCCTCCCACCTCGGCCTCCCAGAGTGCTAGGATCACAGGCGTGAGCCAGTACACCTGGCCTGGAGTTACCATTTCTGCCTGGAGAAGGTGGGAAGGCTTCCTGGAGAAGGTAACATTTAAAAGGTTAAAACATCTTGACAGCTAATATTTTTCTTGCCCCTCTCAAGAAAATCTCTTTGTACCTTACAACACAAGTAACATATACTCATTGTTAAGAACGAAGAAGATGTTAAGAAGGAAACAAAAACCGTCCCAGTCTCCCCAGCCTGAGTCACTATCAATATTTTGATCTGTTTCCTTCCAGGCACTTTTTTAGGCAGGAGTGTTTTGCACGTAACTATAACCTTGCTGCAAGTACAGTGCCGTGCCCTGTTTTTCCCACCTAGTACTGTGGAGCTGGCACTTCCCTGGGTTGTTAAAAACTCTCTGTAAACATTATTGCCAACCACTGCGTACTATTCCGGGCAAGCGTCAGGCCGTAAAGCCGGCAACTCTTGTGTGCTTTTCCCTTCACCTGAAGGCTCCTGCGAACCCAGCTCCACTTTGGATGCTCCTCTGAGCACAGAGGTTGCAGGGAAAACAGACAAGGCAACCAGTGCTGGCCCTGGGTCTTTGTGACTGGTAGCCGGAGGAGGCTGGGCTGGGCTGCGGCTCCCAGCGGCCAGTCTCTCGACTGCCACCTGGTGGCCGTGGAAGTGAACGCGCCCTCCCAGAGTACCATTTGAGCGGAGGTGGCCGGAGGCAGAGGGTCCTGGGTTTCCGCTTTTGACCCCTAGGCCCCGCACCCCACTCCTGACCAGCCTTCTGGTGTGGGAGTCATATGAGTTTTCATTCTGGAGAAGGGCCTCTCTCCTGCTCTCATTCTAAAGGTCCATAGCTTGGGGAGCAGGACTCCCTGAGTTCAAATCCGGCTCCACCTTTAATGAGTCTTGTGTCCTTGGGCCACTCTGCTTTTCTGTATCTCGGTTTCCTTATCTGTAAAATGGGCTAACAACGGTGTCTATCGCCCTGGAGTTGTGAAGCTAAAACGAGATAATTCATGAAATGCTCAGCACTGGGCCTTGTCCTCAGTAAGTGCTTGATGTTCTAAATTATTTGATGTCAGAGGGAAACTGAACGCAATGTACAGGGGATGAGTCTCATTTAATCTCACCCTCTTTCTCCAGGTCTCTGCTGTTAACCCTCAAATCCCTGGAGGGTTTTCCTAAAACCCTAAATCTGCGATTGAGCCACTTTCCTGCTCAAAAGTCTTCAATGGCTCTCATTGTCCCCTGCAATAAACACAAACTCCCTAGCCTGGCATTCAAGGCCCTCAGGGGTGGGGCCCAGCCCACCCTCCCAGGCTCAGCTCTCACCGTTCACCTCCAGACACCCTCCGCTCCAGCCGAACCCTTGTCCCCAGCAGTCCAGGAACACCCTCCGTTTCCCCACCTCCACGCTTTTCTCGTACTCAGCTTCTCCCTGGGCCCCGCTCTCCTCCTCTTGTCTTCCAGAAATCTGCGTCTCTGCCAAGGCCCTCGTCACACACCAGCTCCTCGGGAATCCTGCCAAAGACCAACTCCCCCTCCCTAAACCTTCCCGGCATCGGCATCGGACGGCACCCACCTCGGCTGCCTTGGTCTTGCGTTCTCGCAAAGCAGGCTCGCGGAGTGGGCTTTGGAGCCAGGGGAGGTGTGAGTCGAATCCTGTGTGATCTTGAGTAGGAAGGAGGACACTTAACATTGTTAAGCCTCGGCATCTTTGACTGTAAAATGGGCCTGATCCTTACACACTCACAGTGAGTATAGGGGAGGTGACACACACAACCACGTGCCACTGGAGAATTCCTGTGAAACGCCGGCTTCCTTTCCTTGCTGTTAACGCTCCTCTAGACGGGAACCCGCTCTGGCGCAGACCGCATCCTGTTCCCCTCTGAGCCCGAGTCCAGTAAAGGGCCTGGCTCACGAGTGCTGACAAAGTGCTTGCTGTAGCGCATTGAAGCTTCTCTCCCACCAGCAGAAAGAACCGTCTTGGCAGGGGAAGCAGGGGGTAAAATGCTGCCCGGTATCTGTGAGCCGCGGGAATTACCACGTGGGGCCAAAGACTCACTTCCTCCTGGGAGCTGGGGGGCCCGAATGGTCCAGCTCGTAGCCGAGGGTCCCGGTGGGCGTGGGTGGGCATCTGGCTTGCAGTGGGCAGCCCGTCTCCACGGTCTGTTCCCACCCGTCATCTGCTTTGGTCCTCACAACAACCCCGTGAGCCTGGCAGCCCTCTTGCTTTATGGCGGAGGAAACTGCAGCCAGGAGAGGAAGTGACTCAGCTAAGGTCACTCAGCAGACCTGCGAATGCTGGGCTGGAGGCCGGGCCTCCCAGTCCCCTGGTCAAGGCCCTTCTGAAGCTTGTGGCTGTGATCTGATTGCAAAGGCACTGGACTTAATGTCAGGAGACCTGAGTTCAAATCCCAATTCTGCCGTGTACTTTCTACGTGGCTTTGGGTGGTTGCACAACTTTCTGAGCCTCAATTTCCTTGTGGCAGGGGCCCCGCTGGAAGATGAAAGGAACCAGGCGATGGGAACGCCTCTGTAAACTGCGGAGTGCCGTATCCAGGTAAAAGGTTGTTACGGTTGTGCACCGACCCGATACGGGGTGCTTTGATCTTTGCGCCCCACGGGAATACGCAGCATTTATGGCTGTTCGCCTGGCTGACCGTTTCCCAACCTGCCTCTCTCCCGGAGTTTGGAAGAGCTGTTTTGATGGGTACCTGGCAACAGGGGTGCAGCAGGGTGGGGTGGCTGGGCTGATGAGCTGGGTGTGGAGGCACCAAAGGCGGGGAGAGCTGCCCCCATACAGGGACATCACAGAGAAGATGCAGACTAGGCTGAGCACAGAGCTGGGGACCACACAGAAGGGTCAGGTGCAGGTCCCGTTCTTCAAAGACTCTTGTGCGTGATAAGAGAAAGTCCTAGAACTAGGTGCAGCTGAGCTCTCTGGAAAGGTTCTCGCCTAAGAGTAGAGCTTCAGAAGGGCAAAGATTACAGCTGGTTCAATTAAATAGGACCCAGCACAAAGGGGCTGTTCTGGAAGTATTTGCCAAATGGGTGCATGTGTGGACGGATGGGTGCATGGGTGGATGAAAGGAGGGAGGATGATGACAAGCAGGCAGGCTTCCAGGAGGTGATGACACATGAGCCATGATGATTCTCTGGATTGCAAGAAATTAACTCAGGAGTTTTTGGAAGGACACATCTGACGATCAAAAACCAGGAATCTCTACGTTGTGATCAGGACTTGGTGGAACCCAGCAAAAGCCTCTGGAGGCCTGAACAGGATTTGTGATTACTCGGAATCTAAGGCACCTGTAAGCACTGAGATGCTGATAATAAAAACAATAGCTGCCGGGGGTGCTCGTTCGCTCCCCGCAGATTCTCTCAGGGTGCTCGCCTGAGGCTCCGTGCGCGTCCTTCTCTCTGCGGGTCGTTCCCCGTGGTGCCCACCGTGTCTGCTTGCTTCTTTCCTGCCTGTCGGCAGAGTCTGGGATTGGCCCAGTCGGCACATCAGCCCAGCGTGGGCAGAGCTTCCGTGCCACCGCGTGGGCCCCTGGCCAGTCCGAAGTCCCGCTGACTTTGGGTCTCCTGCGAGAGGGAACGGCCCTGCCCGGAGTCGCGCGGTGGGTTGCAGCAGTGTCAGGATCTCCTGGCACTTTCTGTTCTGCACCCAGATGGGAACAGGATCTGGGGTCCAGGGGAAGATGCGAGATGAGGGAAGGAGAAGGAGCTGTGAGGGTAGCGGGCCTAAGTTCTCAGCCTCACAGAGGTCCCTTGGGCAGACTCTACTCCTGGGAAGTGGACCTCAAAATGCTAAGGTGAGCTGTGCCCACAGCAGATCTTCAACACAAGTGTTTGACGTTGGTGACGACAGACCCAGGAATTTTTAGATTCGGAAGAGCCTGGCGTCAGCTTCTCCACCCTTCTCATTTTATAAATGAGGAAACTGAATCTCAGAGAAGGAAAGTAACTTACTCAAGGTCACACAGCAGGGCAGCGGGCAACAGCTCCAACGGCGAGATGTTCTCTGGGTTGTGCGATGGAATTGGCAGTTGGCCTCAAACTTCCCACTACGAGGCTGGGGCAGGGAGCCCAAGGGGAGTCCAAGGAGACGAGGCGGGTGGTTCTCAATTTTTCTAGGACCATCTCGAAGGCCGGGCAGAGCTCAGCACCGTGACTGTCTGAGATGGAATTGGAAAGCAGCCAGCTTGTCAGTTCCACCTATTAACTAATAGTCTATTATTTTCCTCTAGGATTAATTTTTAAATGCAAATGGTATGTTTTATCGCACATTTGAACACTTCGCACCCCTGGTCTCTGAGTGGGGCAGGCCTTCCCCCAGTGGTTCGAGGCACCCAGGCAGCCCGTGGGGAACACAGGAGTGGGAGACACAGGGGCAGAGGCTCCAACCTTCGGCTTTTGAATTCCGATTCCACACCATACCCGTGATCTGTTTGGGGAGGATGAAGCAATAAGGGGTGGCATGAGGGGACCATGGTTGAAACACAGGAGCCAGTTCTCCTGCCCACGACACTTTCCTCCACTTAATTAATATCACAAAGGGAAGCTGGGTCTGCATTGGATTGTGGGGATTATGCAAATGAGGCTGTGGACGAGGGAGATTTCTGGGCTCCCGGTGGTTCTTGCTGCTGCAAAAACCTGTCCAGAAAATACCTACCGAGGCTGCGGCTGGGACTGTTTCCTTCCTTGGGCCTAAGGCTGTGGGGGAGGCAGTTGGAGCCACCCTGATGTAACAGGGGCCAGCCTGAGGCTAGACCTTCTAGAGGGAGCACAGGGCTTCGTTTTCCTGGCAGAGGGGAGTT
>CAUYSK010007910.1:0-17147 GCA_963575035.1 Avahi laniger
CTGTAGTCCCAGTTACTTGGGAGGCTGAGGCAGAAGGATTGCTTGAGCCCAGGAGTTTGAGGTTGCTGTGAGCTAGGCTGACGCCACGGCACTCACTCTAGCCAGGGCAGCAAAGTGAGACTCTGTCTCAAAAAAAAAAAAGAAATACAAGTTAAAGTATCAAAGATATTGCTTTATAGATATTAAATTGGGGGGAAACATTCAACGTGATTAACAAGATTACAGAAAAATAACGGTACATCATCAGACCCAGCCAGTAACCTTTCTGGACAAACATAAGAGTCATAAAAATGCACTCTGATTCAGCTATCATATGCCAAAAAAATGATCCTAAGTATGAGAAAACCTATAACAAGGTATCATCTAAAGTTACAAGTTTACAATTGTCCTATAAGGGGACAATTGAAATACATATAGCAACTTGATGGTTGCTACTACATAGACTACTACATACAACTATGTATGCTATGTATGCTACTATATACAACTACTACATAGCCATCAAATTACAATGTGGTAAAAACATTAGCAGCCAACATGTATGTACCACTTATATGTCAGGCACTGCTCTATGATTTTATACATAAAGATAGGCAAAGGAGAACACACCAGGAAATGAGTGACTCCCATGGGGTCTTAAAGGATGATCAGAAGATAGAGAAGTGTAGTAGGCTTTCGATTTTAGGGTAAGGGATTATAAGTATCATACAACAATACAGAGGGGAGTACAGGCATAGCACATTTGGAGAATTATAAGCAGTGATGCTGTAGCACAAAGGCGTGGGCAATAGTGAGGAGCAACTGGGCTACTAAACTAGCTAAGAGCCAGATCACAGAAGGCCATGACTATCAACCATGGTCTTAGCTAAGGAGTGACATATTTGCATTTGGAATTGCTTTGGTAGCTATTTGGAGGACAAATTTGCTAAAAGCAACAAAACTGAGCTAAGAACCTGTTATAAAAATACTGTAATAACCAGCTAGGTACAGTGGCTTAATGTCTACAATTCTAGCACTGTAGGAAGATCACTTGAGCTCAGGAGTTTGAGACCAGTCTGGGTAACAAAGCAAGACCTTGTCTTTATCAAAAATTAAAAAATAAATTAAAAAACTAGCCAGGCATGGTAGCACACATCTATAGTCCCAGCTACTCCGGAGGCTGAGGTGGGAGGATCACTTTTCCCCAGGAGTTCAAGACAGCAGTAAGCTATGATAACACCACTGCACTCCAGCATGGGCAACAGAGTGATACCGTATCTCTAAAAAAACAAATATTGTAACAATTCAGATGAAGGCAGGAGCTTCACCCAAGAGAGCGATAACAAAGATGGAGAAGAGATCACAATCTGGAGATTTTGGCAGTTCGCCACATGTGAGAGAAGAGCACAGAAGAGCAGTCAAGAGTGGCATCTATATTTCTAGCTTGAGTGACAAAGTGAATAGCTGTGTCATGAAAAGAAATGGAGACTACAGGAGGACAAATATGTCCAAAGAGGAATATGTGTGAATTTCAAATATACCATTAGAGGTAGCTGTCTGTGGGTGAGACACACAGCAGAAATGTCTAATGGGCAACTGGATTACAAAGCACGAAAGACAGAAATTTTAGACGTTATCTATGCATGTGTCATGTGGAATCATGAGAGTAAAAAGTTCAAAGAGGACTCAACTAAAGGTATAAATCAAACATTTAAAGGAAGAGGAAACCCTACAATGGGAAAAAATGTTAAGAGATATAAGAGATTCCGGAAAGAAGTGACAAAAAAGGAAAAGGATAAAGCTTTTAAGAAAAGGCCGTGCTAAATCTACAGCATTAAAACCAGTAGCTATTTTCATTTTTCCAAGTTTCTACATTAACTAGAAAGGGGTTTAAAGAGAGTCAAAGAAAAGTTTATTTGATTTATCAAATTTAAGATAGGTGAGACATACAAATTTATAAACGGACGTTGAAGAAAAAGCAGAGGAAGCACACTGAAGACAGATGAGAGCAGAGGAGGAGGTGTACTCAGGTTCTTAGGCAGTAGCAGGAGACAGTTAGGAATACGGGAGAAAAAGCGGTCTTCCACAGCACAGCGGCCACTTTTCCCCTGTACCTAGAAAAAACTGAATGTGGATGAGATAGACACAAGTAAGTTAGAAGGCAGTAAGCAGATGATCTTTGCTTGATGAACACACGGCTACCTGCAGAGGCTGAGAAGCACAGCAGAGCACGGGGTTTGAGATGTTTAATGTTTGGAATAGGTCATCAGGGGGATGGAAAATGGAGCTGTCCTGAGATAAATCTAAACAACCTGCTCTGAATGAGCATTGAGTCAATGATGAAATTAAGATGGAAATCAAAAGATTTCTTGAACTGAATGACAAAGGTGACACAAGTTTTCAAAATCTATGCAATACAACAAAAGCAGCCCCAAAGGGAAAGTTCATAGCCTTAAATGCCTACATTGAAAAGAAAGAAAGATCATAAAATAACAACCTAATGTCAAATCTCAAGGAACTAGAAAAAGGAGAATACACCAAACCCAAAGCCAGTAGAAGAAAAGAAATAACAAAGCTTAGAGCAAAAGTAAATGAAATGGGAATTAAAACAATACAAAGGATCAATGAAACAAAAAGTTGGTTCTTTGAAAAGATAAAAAAAAAAATGAATAAAGAATTAGCCACATTAACCCGAAATAGAAGATAAGGCACTCAAATAACCTCAATCAGAAATGAAAAAGGAGACATTACAACTGATAAGTGCAGAAATATAAAATATCATCCATGAATACTACAAAAGCCTCAATGCAAACAAACTAGAACACCTAGATGAAATGGATAAATTCTTGGAAACATACAATCTCCTAAGCCTGAATCAGGAAGAAATAGAAACCTTGAACAAACCAATAATGACCAGCAAGATTAAAGCAGTAATAAAAAATCTCCCAACAAAAACAAGCTGTACACTAAATGGACTAACAGCCAAATTAAACCAGACCAACAAAGAAGAACTGGTACCTATCCTACAGAAACTATTCCATAACAGCAAGGAGGGAATCCTCCCTAACTCATTCTATGAGGCTGGTATCACCCTGATATCAAAGCCAGGAAAGGACACAACAATAATAAAAAACTACAAACCAGTATTTCTTATGAACACAGATGCAAAAAACCTCAACAACATACTGGCAAACTGAATTTGATAGCACATCCAAAAGATAATCTACTATGATCAAGTGGGTTTCATCCTAGGGATGCAATGATGGTTTAACATAGGCAAATCAATAAACGTGATTCATCACATAAACAGAAACAAAAACAAAGACCACATGATCATCTCAACAGATGCAGAAAAATCATTCAATAAAAGCCAGCATTCTTTTTTTTTTTTTTGAGACAGAGTCTCACTTTGTTGCCCTGGCTAGAGTGAGTGCCGTGGCGTCATCTTAGCTCACAGCAACCTCAGACTCCTGGGCTCAAGTGATCCTACTGCCTCAGCCTCCCGAGTAGCTGGGACTACAGGCATGCACCACCATGCCCGGCTAACTTTTTTTTCTATATATATTTTTAGTTGTCCAATTAATTTCTTTCTATTTTTGGTAGAGACGGGGTCTCGCTCTTGCTCAGGCTGGTCTCGAACTCCTGAGCTCAAACAATCCTCCCGCCTCAGCCTCCCAGAGAGCTAGGATTACAGGCGTGAGCCACCGCGCCCGGCTCCTTTCTTTTTTTAATTACTTAATTTTTTTGAGACAGGGTCTCATTCCGTAGCCCAGCCTGGAGCGCAGTGGCATCATCACAGCTCACAGCAGTCTCCAACTCCTGGGCTCAAGTGATCCTCCTGCCTCAGCCTCCCGAGTAGCTGGGACTACAGGTGTGCCCACCACCATGCCCGGCTAATTTTTCTATTTATTGTGGAGATGGGGTCTGGCTATGTTGGCCAGGCTGGACTGCAGTGGCTATTCACAGATGGCATCCTACTACGGATCAGCACAGCACCTGCTCCTTTTGCAATATGGGCCAGTTCACTCTCCTTAGGCAAGCAGGAGATCCCCCTGCTCCCAGGAGGTCACTACACTGATGCTGAACTGAGTGCAGACACCCAGCTGGCACCGCACGTGATAGCCCAGCACTCCTGGGCTCCCACCTCAGGCTCCCAAGTAGCTGGGACCACACGCACACAGCGCTGCGCAGACTTGCCATTATTTCAATGCAGATCCTATATCGATTCTCCCATAAATATGCTTCAAACTTGTTTCTGATACAGACTCCTTTTGAAACACAGATCCAATACCATTATCATGGAAAACCTTCAAACCATAAGAGTTGCAAAAATCTACAGGTCTGATAAAATTTTACAGAACTGCACACACACACACACACACACACACACAGAGCACGTATAATCTGATGAAATCTAAATAATGTCTGTACTAGAGTTGATTGTATCATACTAACATCCATTTCCTGGTTGCCAAAACACACTATGGTTATGTATGTTGTTATTACAAAGGGTACACAAAACTCTGCACTATTTCTGGAACTTCTTGTGAGTACTAAATTTTATCAAAATAAATAAAAATCAGGCTGCGCACAGTGGCTCGTGCCTGTAATCCCAGCACTTTGGGAAGCCGAGGCAGGAGGATGGCTTGAGCCCAGCCTGGGCACATAGCGAGACCTCGTCTTTACCAAAACAAAAAAAAGGAAGAACAAAAAATCTGCTGGCTGTAATAGCGCAAGCCTGTAGTTCCAGCTACTTGGGAGGCTGAGGCAAGAGGATTGCTTGAGCACAGGAGTTTGAGGCTGCAATGAGCTATGATGACACCCTTGCACTCCAGCCTGGGTGACAAAGGGAGACCCATCTCTTTAAAAAATAAAAAGGACAGGCGCAGTGACTCACACTCATAATCCTAGCACTCTGGGAGGCCGAGGCAGGAGGATAACTTGAGCCCAGGAGTTTGAGGTTGCAATAAGCTATGATGACGCCTGGACAACATAGCGAGACCCCATCTCCAAAAAAAAAAAAAGAAAAAATTTACAGAATTACTGAATTTCCTTTTGTTTTTGGCATCCCATTAAATTTTTGTCTAATTCCTGCCCTGAGGATTATCATCCCATGGGGTAGGCTTTGGAAGGTACATTTTTGTCCTCACATCTGCTTTGGACGTCAGAAAGTTTGAGCTCTGCTTCTCGACGGCACTGGGAGCCAAGGAGAGCGTTTGAGCGGGAAAGGTCCGGTCGGTGCAGATTCCCAGGGTTTACCGTGCGTGGAGAGCTGCCCGCAGAGAGACGCGAGCTGCACGGGCTCCGGGCAACTCCCGGCCTCCGTCCCGCCGGCAGGGTGAGGGGCCCGCCAGGCCCCGGATGTGCAGCCGCTGGGGTCCGGCCCGCCGAGGGCGCAGCCAGGCGCCGCGCTGCACGCGCTGGCGGCCCCTGCGGTTAAGCAACGGTCCCCTCCCCCGGCGCCGCTGGGAGTCTGGGGACGCACCTGGCGGCCGCCGCCCTGGCGGGGCCGCCGCACCTGGCCGCATTGTTGTCGCCGCCGCCCCCTCCCGCGTGCTGTCCCCAGACGCTACCCAGCACCCTCCCCGACCTGTGCGGCGCGCCTGCCCCTTTAAGAAGGCAGACGCCGCCAGGGGTGGGCGTGACCGCCGCGAGCGAAAGACGAAGGGGGAGCGGGAGTTCGGCGTCTGTGATTGGCCCGGGGTCCGGGCGATGGCCGCGTGCGCCTGCGCAGTGCACAGCAGCGCGCGCCGTTGGGGGGAGGAGCGTGCGCGGGTGCTAATTGGCCGGAGCTGCGGCCCCGCCCGCGAGTGGCGGGCGGTCACGTGACGCGACGGCTGGGGGCTCCCGGCGCGGGGGACGCTGGTGGCCAAGATGGCGGCGGAGCTTGTGGAGGCCAAAGTGAGTGAGCGGCGGCAGCGCCGGCCGGGGCGGGCGGGCGAGGGGTGGGGGCCGGGCCGCAGGCCGAGGTCTGCGTCTTCCGCCCGGGGCCCCACGGCGCGGCCCACCCGCAGCTCGCCGCCCGGGCCCCCGGCCCCCGCCCTCGGGGCTCAGGGTGCGGGCGGGGGGCGGGGAAGCCGGGGGCGGGGCCCCCAAACCTCACCCCGGTCTTCGCGCCGGGGGTCGGTGCCCTCGACCCAGCCAGAGCCGTGAGGGCCCAGGTCCCCAGCGCGGGAACAGGGCCGCGCCTCCCGGCTTGGGGCACAGTCTCCCTGGACGGCGGGACGGGACGGGCTGCTCCTGCCCTCCTCGTTCCGAGCCGGCGTTCGTGCGCGGGTCGGGGGAAGTGTCCGCGCCTCCCCGCCCCCATGGCACTGGGGGCTGGTAGCTGGGTCTTACCTTCCCCGCCCAGCAAGCCAGCCTGGGAGTTGCGACTCCCTCCCTGCTCGGAAGGGTCCCCTGACTCCCAAGTAGTGTTCTGCCTCCAAACCATGATATGTCCTCTTGGGGTCTGCACCCCAGACAGGGGCTGGGAGCCCCTGTTCCGCTCCCGCGTTGGTCCCGGAGCCCCGCCCCCCTTCTGACACTGTCCACACCCTGGGGTGGGCTCTGGGTTAACAGGGGTCCCACCCTTTGCCCTCCCCAGGGGCTGAAGCTCTGACCCCTGTTCTTGCTCAGAGACCTTCCTTGCTCCCCATTTTCAGTCGCGAGTCCTTGGCTCTGCTTTCCTCCTCCTCGGTTTCCCACAGGACAGAATCTGTGAACCTATTGACTCTGCCTCTGGGGCTCAGAAGCCCCACACTTGCAGGATCCCATCCTATCTCCAAGCCTTGGCTGCCCCTATACTCCCTAGCGATTCTGGTAGGTCAGACTCCCTTCTCCCTACACAGCCCCCAGAACGTTTCTGCACCCCAGCCCTGGCTTCGCAGCCCCCTCCCTTTCTGCCTGTTACACTGATCCTCGGAGGGTCCCCGCTGGGTCAGGGTAGGCCTTTTTCTTTAGGATAACTCCTGCTGCTGCTTCTGTGTGCTCTGGGTCCTGGTCCACATGTCCTATAGATACCGTCCTCTGTCCTAACTTGGGGCCCCTTTTAACCGACTTGGGACTGAGCTCAAGAGTGACCCGGTCCCAGGAATGTACCTTCTCCAAGTGCCTCCCCGGAGATGTGGGTCCAGGACCCTTAGAAGTGCACTCAAGACCACTCCTATCAGGGAGATAGGGGACCCCCAGCCCCCTTCTGGTTTTCCCTCCCCAGGGTCCTGACCTACCTGTGTTTTTTTTTTTTTTCCTCTCTCCCGCCTCTTCTCTTCCCACTGGGATCTGAGATGCAGCCCCAGGGTTCTGTGATGAGAGGATATACCCTGTCCCCCAACCCCCAACTCTACCCCACACACACTTCTGCTCCTCTCTAGGCTTTTGAAAAACGGAGACTTGCCTCGTAGACGTGTAGGTCTGAGCTCTGCAAACCCAAGGTGGCAGTCCCTCCAGTTCCCTGGAGCCCTGAAATGTAACTTCCTCTCAGGGCTGTGGACCCCACTCCTCCCATCCCGGCCTCGGGTCGGGTCCGCACTCTTTTTTTATACTGTCCAGGGCCTTGAAATATGATCTGATGAACTCCCCTTGACCCTCTCGTAGCTGGGCCCCCCACCCCAATTATATCAAGTTGACTCTTCTTTCAAGTTCTCTAAACTGTGACCCTACATTCAGGTGGGGCTTGGGGCCGCAGCACAACCTCCCTGGCCCTAGGGAGCCCTCTGTCTCCTTGAGTGTCTTGCTGCCACCTCAGAGCACCCGAAATGTCATTGAAATGTCCCCCTTTTATAGCAGCTTTCCCCAAGCTGTCTTACTGACGGCCATAGATTCTGTTTCTGGGGTGCACAGCGGGCTGGTCGGAGGGGAGAACGTTGCGGGCGCTTGCTGATAAACTTTGAAATCTGAGATTCCTGAGGCTCTGGAGTCGGGTTTTGGGGCCAGGGGTGTCCATCAAACCCTCCCCCCCATTTTCCTGGAGAGGCGGCTTACCGCCAGACAGCTGCCTCCCCTCAGCTGATGTTTCCCCACGCGGCTTCCCGACACGCCTGGAGTCGAAACGCGGCTCTGGAGGCCATCGGGGCCTGGTGCAGTTTATAAACACGGGTACGATGGCAGGCGGGTCAGGATGAAGCCAGGGCAGGAAGTGATCTTCAGAGCGGTCAGGGCTTCCTCCTGAATGTATGTCCCCACTTCATCCCCCTCAAGTGTCACGGGCAGGCTGCTCGGTGGTGGCAGCTGCGGAGAAATCTGAGTCGGGAACATATGGCAGCCCGAGGGGTGTGCTCTGGGATGCAGGAGCTCCGGATGTGCAGCCCGGACGGAGAGGCGCGTCCTCTGCGGGGCCAGGGCTCCCGGGGCGGGTTGACGTCAGCAGGTTCGCCGAGCCCACCTGCCTGTGGCCCAGGTGCCAGCAGGAAGCGTCCCCGTGACACCGCCTCTCCTAAGGGCTTGGGCCTCTTCCAGAAGAAACATCTTGTCCGCAAGCCTTTTTGTTTTCCGCACAAGGTAGGAAGTCAGGCCAAGGGAGATGAGGCGTTTTTGTTGTCAGAACCTCCCGGACTCTCTGAGGGCCAGCAGCCCGCGTAGGTCCCCGGATAGCTGGTGTGCTGGTGAGTGAGGGTCCCCTGGGCGGCTGGGTGTGAGTGGAAGGGACGCCTGCAGGAACCTGGGGGACAGAGGTCCGACTGCCAGCACTGCACTTAGACTCGGTGGGCTGTGGGCCAGCCGCGACCCTCTGAGCCTCAGTTTCCTCACCTACGCGGTGGGCGTGGCCACTGTGAGGTTAGTGAGGTGGAAAGACCCTTCTGGCACCTGGCACCAGGTGGACGCTTGGCCCGCGTGTGCTTCACAGAGCCGCGGGCCGCAAGCGCAGGAGGAGGACTCCGCGGGCAGGTGTCTGTCCTTCACACCTGCGTGGCCTCTGCTTCTGCGGGACCTTGCGCGCCCCTGCCCTCACCCTTAGCGAGGAGCTGGAGACCCCCGAGCCTTCTGGCAGGGGGGCCACTGCGTACGCACCCCAGCGGGGCTGCTCCAGCTCCAGCCCTCAGACTCTTCTAAATCGCGTCTCAGTGACTTATCGGTTTCTTTGGGTGCACTCCTGCCCCGGGCGCCAGCTCTCCGTGTCCACTCTTGTCGCTCGCGCTTTCCTTTTCCGTCCCCCCAGGCATCTCTTTTTCCCACCATGTTTCATTCATCCCTGGCCAGCTCCGTGGCTCTGCGGGTAGCCCCCAAAACCCTGCCAGCCCATCTCTGGAGGACACTTTGCTTATGTAGCTGGTCGGGAGCTTTCACGGGAGGTGGGCCACCACCAGGCGGCCCCTGCTCAGACACTGGAGTCAGCCGGGCTCTTCTGTTGGTTCGATTTAGCGGGACAGGCCCTGCCAGGTAACGGGGGCCAGGTCCTGCGAAACCGCATTCGTCACTTCGCTGCAGCTCTGTTAACAGCCTCTACGGCAGCAGGAGCCCTGAGGCCTCCCCCTTGGACCAGTGGGTCTCAACCAGGCTGAGCTGCTGCCCTGCTCCCGGGACGCTGGGCGATGTCTGGAGATGGTTTTTAGTTGCCACGACTGGGGTTGGGGGGGTGCTCCCTGCATGGGGTGGGTGGAGGCAGGGACGCTGCTCAGCGTCCTGCAGTGCCCAGGATGACCCCACCCCGGAGAACGCTCCGGCCCCAGTGCTGACAATGCTGAGAGGGAGAGAGCCTGCCGGGGATGGCCAGCAGGCATTTAGGGGACCTCTGAAGTGCCCAGCTCTGTGCCAGTGCCCCGGGCAGCAGTGTAGAGGGACCACCCAGGTTTGGTGTGGGGCCTGGGTTTGAATCCTGGTGCTGTCTTCCTCGAGCCACTGCTCCCTCGTCTGTAGTGGCGTCCACACCGACCCAGCGGGGGCATTTCAGGGATCAGAGTTAGACAGATAATCGCACGTCCCGCTCAGTTCCTGGCAGGTGATTAGTATTGAGCAAACCTACGACCATCATTGTGACTAAGGGGAAAGTGTCTGTGGCTCAGCTGGTTGAGCACTGGCTCTGCCAGGTGCTCTATGTGAGTCACCTTGTCTGCTCCCTCAACATTCTGACAAGGTGGATGTTGTTTTCTTCTCTGACGAAGAGACCGAGGGTCAGAGAGACTGTCAGTGTTTGCCAACTAGGCACTGGCAGGGACTATTTGTGGGCAAAGCCAGATTCCTGGTTCCTGCCCTGGGGATGCTTTCAGGCTGGAAGACGGGGAAAGGGAACCCAAAACAGAAGGTGGGGGCTGTCAGAGTAGCTTTGCTGCCTTGGAGACGCTGGGGGAATTGGGGGCGGCAGGGCTTGGTTTAGAGGGGCACCGTGGGGGAGGGCGAGAGCCTTCGGCCTCAGCAGTGAGGCGCCCTGCCTCCCCACCCCATGGCCTGGTTGTGGCGACGCTGGCCTCTGAGCGCACGTGTGGTTGCTCTTCCCCAGAACATGGTGATGAGCTTTCGAGTCTCCGACCTTCAGATGCTCCTGGGTTTCGTGGGCCGGAGTAAGAGTGGACTGAAGCACGAGCTGGTCACCAGGGCCCTGCAGCTCGTCCAGTTTGACTGTAGCCCCGAGCTGTTCAAGAAGATCAAGGAGCTGTACGAGACCCGCTACGCCAAGAAGAACTCGGAGCCCGTCCCTCAGCCCCACCGGCCCCTGGACCCCCTGACCATGCACTCCACCTATGACCGGGCTGGCGCCGTGCCCAGGACTCCGCTCTCGGGCCCCAATATTGACTACCCCGTGCTCTACGGGAAGTACTTAAACGGACTGGGACGGTTGCCCACCAAGACCCTCAAGCCAGAAGTCCGCCTGGTGAAGCTGCCCTTCTTCAACATGCTGGATGAACTGCTGAAACCCACCGAGCTAGGTGAGTCGCCGCCCCGCGGGGGCCCATGCTCTGAGTTCGTGCCTGGCGCCCGCCGCCCAACCACACAGTCAAACTCCAGGGATGTTCTCTGTGGTGCAGCAAGGGCGGGGGTGCCACGGGGGGATCGTCCTTCCCGGGAAGCAGAGGGACCATCTTAGATGTCGGTTACCTGTGGCCATGTCACCGGTTACTCCCAGATCGAGCAGCGTAACACGGCAGACGACTGTTAGTTCCCGTGGGCGTGGCGGCGTGGCTCCTGCAGCTGCCTCATCCGGAGGCTCGACTGGGGCAGGAGGTGCCTCCACTTCACGCGGTGGTGGGCGGGCCTCAGTGCCTCGCTGGCTTTGCCTAAAGACACATGGCCTGCTGTGTGCGGAGAGCCCCACGGCTTGCACGCCCCAGAGCCGGTGATCCGAGAGTGAGTCCCAGGTCCCAGCCCCAGTCCTTTTTGTAACCCAGCCTCGAGGCGTGTCCGCCTTGGCTTCTGCCGCATTGTGGTGCTCAGACCGCTCTGCTGCGGTACGGCCGTCCTCGGGGCTGTGTTGGAGGCTGGCTTCTGTGCTCTCTTTCCCTGCGGGAAGAGGGCTGGAAAATCGTATCAGACCTTCCTTCCTCCTTCCCCTCTCTTGCTCCTGGTGGCGGCCTGCGGGAGCAGCCTCTGACCTCGGGCTCCGGGTGCCGCTGGGCTGCTCCTGCCGTGTGTCCCCAAGGGGCTGGGTGATGGGGGTGGAGGGAATGCGCTGGGGCTCCACGATCCCCTCTTTACTCATCTTTTTGTCCCCAAATGTTGATTGAACAGCCGCCGTGTGGCAGGACCTCGCGGTACACAGCAGTGTCGGGGGGCCATGAGGACTCAGGCTGCAGCCTGCTCCCCGAGGGAAGCTGCCCTGAGCTTGGGGCTGGGAAGGCCTGCCCAGCCTCAGCCTGCTGGGCTCCGGAGTGCAAGCGGGAGGGACCGGGCCTTTGCCGGCCGTGTCCAGGCTGGCAGCTCCTATCAGGGTCCTGGGCGCCCCTGGAGGCCCCACCCATGGTCTCTTCCTCCCGCCCCACCTCCGTCTTCGCAGTCCTTCACTCATGGGGCACGGAGCAGGGCACGTGACAGAGCCCCTGCCCTTGCGGAACTTCCCTTCGAGCACTCCACTGGTGGCGCAGGGGCCCCCAGCCTATGGCCCGCTCCACGGGGCCTGCCGCCCCCCACCACAGCCCACCGTCCGCATGTCCCGCTCAGCTCCTGCTGTCTTCACTGAGTTGGCACTGTGCGCTGTGGCAGAGTGCGGCCTGGCAGAGGATGCGGTCCCTGTGCGCCCCGCCCCCACGTCCCTGGCCCGGCAGTTCAGAACCGCGGTGCAGGCCCCCTCCCACGTGCTGACCCAGCGCCTGGCTGGCCCCTGCTGCGCTGGGGCCCCCTCTCTGGCATGCACGCCTCAGCGCCAGCCCAGCCGGCTGATGGGGGCAGTGGGGAGGGGTACAGACTGCCTCTCCCCTCCCACCTGCAGCCCCCAGAATTTGTGAGGTTAGGCTGGAGGGGCTGTGGTTGCAGGTGGGGCTGGAGGAGGTGGAGGAGGGAGAAGGGCCCTTGCCTGTGTTTCCTGCAGCAGCCTGAGGCTCCGCCCTTGGGTCCAAGGCTCCACCCCCATCCTTAGTGTCCGCCCTCTGGACCGAGGCTCCTCCCCCGGGAGGAGGTGTTTCACAGGTGGGCCCAGCTGCACCTGTCTAGAGTTGAAATGGTGACGCTGGGGACCCAGGGGCCTCATCCTGGGCTCCTCCAGGCTGGCTTCCTGCCTTTGTGCCCTTTGTGCCCTGTCTACGTAGAAGAGAGGGAAGCCTTCTCCCTGCAGGCTTCTCCTGCAGGGCTGGCTGGCTCTGGCGTTGGTTCGGGCCGGGTTCAGACTCCTCAGGCCTTGAGCTCAACCCGGGAAGCCGCAGGGCAGGCTCGGTGCTGGGCGCGGGCCCGGGGTTGGCCGGCCTGGCCCCCCTCCTGCCGGATCGGATCTCAGGCTTCCTTCCTGCAGGGTGAGCAGTTGCTCCGCCCCACCGTGCATCACTGTGCCCTGAGCCCCCAGGGACCCCAGTCACCTGATCTCCGGGAGAGCTGGCTCCCCTGTCTACACCCGGAATGACTCTGCTGGCGGCTCAGAACAAAGAGGCTGACCCCGCCCTGCCTTTCCGCCCCCATCTGAGGGCCTGGGAGAGGCGCTCCCACCAGGGCGCACCCCCTTCCCTGGACCCTGTGCTCTCAGAGGGTCCCCGGGGGCCAGGACCTCAGAGGTTTGCCTGCACGGAGCCGGGTCCTCAAGCAGTCAGTGGGCCTGTTGTTGCAGGCCTGAGATTCTGTCCCCCTAGCCCCCCAGGGTGAACTCTGTGGCGCTGGCGTTGCCCAAGGGCCACTTCAGGAGGACCCAGCCTCCCCTTCCCCTCGCCCCTGGCCGTGACCTGCCAGCCAGAATGAGGCCTCCCGTCCGGCCTGCTTCCCTGGGATGGAGACCGAGCTGGACGACAGAAGCCATAAATCACACAGATCAGGGATCGGGGAGGGGAGGGTGATAGAGCCACAGCCCGTGGAGTGCTGAGTCCCCTGGGATGGGGGAGGCTGGCGCCCAGGAATGTCCGGAGACTTACCCAAGGTCACACAGCAACCTGACTTCATCCTTCCGCCTCTGACCCCCTTTCTGAGCACTGAGTTCCGCAGCCCTGACCTCATGAAGGTTGGGGACCCCATCCCACCAAGGAGAGCCAACTCTGCTCCCCTTCCCAGCGTTCAGGCCGGTTGACCCGGGACAGCAGGCCCTTGCTGACCCCAGCAGGACCTGGGGGCCTGGGGCCCAGAGCCTCCTTCTGGGGCCCGTGGGGAAGAAGAGAGGCTGTCATGAGACTTAGGGCAGAAGGAGGAAACACACTGGCTGGCAGAGCCGCTCAAGGCCCCCCAATATCCTGCCGCCGACACCTGAGGGTGTCAGCCTGCCCCACTGCTGTGCAGGATGCATGGTCCCTGTTGCAATGACCCCAGGTGCCCCCCAGAGGTGGGTGGCTCCGATGCTGGCTGAGAACCCCTGGTCTGGCTGTACGTAGGCACACGCGTGCCCCTTGTCCAGACTTAGGCCCTTCGGCCAGCGTTTCCCAAGCAACAAGCAAGGTAGTGGTGGGCCCTGCCCAGCGCTGCACAGGTAGTGCTTAGCCAGTGCCAGGTGACACACGCTCTGACAGGTCCAGGGCTCCCAGGGCAGGCTGGCAGCAGCGGAAGTCGTTTATTGCATGTCTGTGAGGAAGTAGTCAGCAGGATGGCTTCTTGGAGGCAGCGGCACTCCACTGCAGACGCGGAGGGTCAGTTCCAGGAGGCCGGGCAGAGAGGAGGGGCAGGGGAGTGTGTTCCAGGCAGAGGGACCAGCGAGGGCAGAGCCTGGCTGTGAGAGAGGGCTCATTCACGGGACTGAAAGGAGGCCATTGTGACCCGGGCGTGCTGTGCCCTGAGAGGAGGGACAGAGCAGCCTGGCTTCGGGTGGCAGATGCTGGAAAACCCAAGAACGGGGACTGGGTACCCTGAGGTCCCAGTGAGCTTTTCCTGCTCCTACTTTCGGGGATCTCTCTGAGGTCAGAGGGGCCGAGGGTCCCACCTGCCACTCACAGCCAGGCCTGGCACAGATCCAAGGCCACTGTCCCTCCACGGCATCTTTGGGTCTGTCCTGTGCCCTGGGGGCCTGGGTAGTCACGTGGGGTCCTGTGCCACTGTCCCCCGTGGGGGGTGATCTGGCCCACTCGGCTGGGACCTCCCGTGCCTGAGGTTGGCTGGGGTGGGGGGACCCATGGGCTCTGCCGCAGACCCTGGCCTCTGGGAGCACCCACCTGCTTGCGGAGGAGGGACAGGCCTCCCAGGACCTACCGAGGGTTCCCACCTCCTGCCTAAGTCCTGTTGCCCACCTGTCTCCTGTGACCCTCCCCCAGGGCTGCTGTTTCTCTCTACCCACCTGCCCCGTCTGCCCCATCTGTTCCCCACCTGGAGGTCCCCTAGCCCCTCAGTAGCCAGAAGCTTTCCAGACAGAAGGCCAGCCATGTCCCTGCTGTTCAGGTTTCTGCCCGACCTGGGCTGTGCTGACTCCTGCCCCGTCCCCTCCCCGCCCTCCCCTCCTCCCTCTCCCCCTCCTCGCTCTGCTCCAGCCACATGGGCCTCCTCGCTGTGCCTCCCACACACCGGACGCGGTCCTGCCCCAGGGCCTTTGCACTGGCTGTGCCTCTGGTATGCTCGTTCCTGGGTGCCCACATGGCTTCTCCAGGGCTCAGCTTCCCAGAGGCCTCTACCTACCCTCACTGCCTTCCTGTTGTCCACCAGAGCTTTCTCCCGGCACTGACTTTGCTTTTTATGTCTTTATTTTTTGACATTGTGTTAATTTCTATGTGTTATTTACGTCCCTAGGACTGGTTTGTTTACTGTGGCCGGGTGGGGCGGGATTGGGGGTGCGGTGTGCTGAGAGGCAGCCAGGAGGCCACAGGGAAAGCAGTGGGGAGCTGACACCTCAGGCTCCTCTTTCCATGGTGACACTGGTCTGTCCTGTAGCCCCACCCACAGGAGGGGTCAGCCTGTCCCTGGGAGTGGACTGGCGGGTTCCTCGCCCTGTGGGCGGAGGAGCTGGAGTTTGAGCCGCCAGCGGCCCCTTCACACAGCCAGACCTGTGCCGCCTCCTCCGAGACGGCACCCCCCACATCCCTCAGACCTTGTCTCCGGGCTGTGCCAACTCGATCTGGGGAGCCAGTGAGGACCTGCCCACGTCTTGGAGTCCCCAGTGGGGATTGGTGCTGGTGGCTCTCGCCGGGTGGGCATCAGGCAGAGCCCGAGTGTGTCAGGGAGGGGGCGTCCGTCCGTCTGTCCTGGGCCAGGCTCCGCCGAGGGGCAGGAAGCTGCCAGCAGACGGTGTCGGCCAGTGGGCGGGAGAGGGGGGTCCCATCCCATCAGCTTTCTAAAATCTCCGTTTCCTTTCATTTAAACTTTTGTAAAATGACGCGTTTGTCGTAGAAGACCCAAGTGGGCCGCAGAGAAAGCCACCATGACTCCATGGCTCGGAGCGGCCCTCGGCCGTTTGGGCTCGTTCCCGCTGCCTCTTCCTTTGTGCGACTGTACGAACATGTGGCTGCGTCCTGACGGCATTTTGCCACCTCCCCCCATACACTGCGAGCATCTGCTCGTGGCATTAAATATTCATCGTCGGCAGCATCTTGCGAGGCTGCTGGCAGCCCGGGCTGGAGATGCGTGCCGGGCCGGGATCGAGCCGCCCAGCTGCCCTGCCCTCCTCCCTGCCTGGGTCCTCCTCAGCCTGGCCGAGCACCTCCTCCGGGAGCCTGCCCCGCTCCGCCGCAGTGTCACCTGGCCTCATAGGAGCCGTGCGAGGTGGCAGGTGCTTCTGGGTCCTGCCACGTCCGCGCCTCGATCCAGAAGGCCCGTGGGTGCCCCTGTACGCCGGCTGCAGCACACGGAACCGTCCGCCTTGGTGCAGCTTATGCCTTAGTCGCCCGGAGAAAAAGACGGGAAACCGAGCGGGTCCTCGGGAGGTGGCGATTTTGGGGAAAGGTCAGACGGGAAGGAGATGCTGTGGTTGCTAAACAAGGCGCCCAGGGAGGCCTTTCATCCTGGAGCCTTTGTGCAAAGACTGACACAGGGACCGTGAAGACAGTTGGGAGGAATGTTCCAGAAGAGGGAATGGGGAGTGCGAAGGCCCTGCAGCAGGGCCTGCATGGCTGGTGGGGACTCGAGGACGGCAGGGTGGAATCCAGGCGTCAGGGTGGACGTGCACAGGAGGCCTCCTGGGGTCCGACGTCCCGCCGTGGCCCTGAGCAGGGGGCCGGGACAGCTGGGGTGGGCTGGGAGGCTGCAGCTCTGGCCACGCGTGAGGAGGGCCTGGGGCACCAGCCCAAGCAGGCTGGCAAAGTTGGCGGCAGGGGTCCACGTGGGGCATGGCTTTTGTTTTTATTTACCTTTTGAGACAGAGTCTCACTCTGTCACCCGGGCTGGAGTGCAGTGGTGTCATCACAGCTCACTGCAGCCTCCAACTCCTGGGCTCAAGCCATCCTCCTGGCTCAGCCTCCGGAGTGGCTGGGACTACAGGCGCCACCACCACACCTGGCTAATTTTTCTATTTTTGGTAGAGACAGGGTCTCACTGTTGCTCAGGCTGTATGTATTTCCCTTTAACCCAGCAATTCCTCTCCTAAGAATCTACCTCAAGGATACTAGCAAAAAGATTAAATGAGATGCAAAGGTTATTTAGTGTGGCCTTGTCTGTAGTGGCAAAGGATTGGAAACAACTTCCTGTCCATAGGAGATCAGCTGAATGCACAATCG
>CAUYSK010007911.1:0-21823 GCA_963575035.1 Avahi laniger
AGCTGGGACTACAGGCATGCGCCACCATGTCCAGCTAATTTTTTCTATATATTTTTAGTTGTCTGACTAATTTCTTTCTATTTTTAGTAGAGACGGGGTCTCGCTCTTGCTCAGGCTGGTTTCGAACTCCTGAGCTCAAACAATCCGCCGGCCTCGGCCTCCCAGAGTGCTAGGATTATAGGCGTGAGCCCCAGGCCTGGCCCACTTCCAATTCTTTCTTAAGCTGAGACCATTACTAATTTGTTTTCCATTTGTATAAGTTTATCATTTCAAGGATGTTATATAAATGGAACCATACAGTATGTAACTTAGAATTTGCTTTTTTCAGCATAATTCTCTGGAGATTCATCCAGGTTGCTGTGTTTTCGTGGCCGAGTAGCCGTCAGCAGGAAATGGATGCGCAACAGACTGCTTCACTCACCTGCTGCGGGACATCTGGGTTGTTCCCAGTTCTTGGCTATTATGAATGAAGCTGCTATAAACATTTGCGTACAGGTTTCGTGTGAACGTATGAGACTTCACATCCCTGGGATAAATGCCCAGGAGAGCAACTGCTGGGTCGTTTGGTAGTTACAGATTTAGTGTTTAAAGAAACTATCAAATTGTTTTCCTGAGTGGCTGTAACATTTAAGATTTCTGAGTCCTTTACTGTTTTTACATATTTTTTTCTAGGCCACTTCTTCTCTTTCTCTTATTTATACCCTTTCCCCTCATTCACTTCAGTGTATTTTCTAACCTTTGTCACTTTGAGGTAGAATATTAGATATAAGTAAATAACTTCCTTTCTGGGCCCACTGAAAAACACCAGGTTAAACCGGAGGGCAGCACTCGACAATGGGGTGTCTGGAGGCACCTCCACCTGCGGCGGCAGGACCTTTCAGATTGGCACATGGGGCGTTGGGTCACGGCTCTGTAAGGAAGGCCACCCAGACATGGCCAGTCTTCCGGTGGAGTAACTGGAGTCCAGTACGTCAGCCATAATGCCAAATCACCACTCTGTGTGATTTAGTTCAGGGAATTCACCATTCTCACATTAGCTAGAAGTGCAAGGTGAGGATTGGATTCAGAGCTCCAGAAAAAGGATGGTTTGTCTTTGCTCTGGAAATTCCATTTCCGTGTCCTGAGCATTTACTCTGTCAGGACAGACTGCTTTTTCATGCAAATCTATGGTGCTTTCCTTTGGTTCGTGCTAAGTTCATGTAGTTTAGTTATGTCTCAGCCTTGTTTTTCTATATCAATTATTTTCATTCTATCAACATACACTTTTTTGGAAGTATTAGTTTCCCTAAGCCTGGTAGATTCAATGTTTTATTCCCTTTTGGGAGGGTTAGAAGTCCCCCCAAGACAGCCTATACTACTTGTATGTCTTTATCATCAAGTGTGTAAATGACTCAATGATAGAAACATGGTCTATCACTCCCAGTGCTCTCCAACAGTACTTTCTGCGATGAGGAAGCTTTCTGTATCTGTGTCATCCAATTTGGGGGCCACTAGCCATGTGTAGCCACTGAGCTCTTAATTGTGGCAAGTGCAACTTAGGAACTGAATTTTCAATTTTATTTCATTTTTATTAATTCAAACAGCCACATACAGTTAATGGCCAACTATGCTTTGGACAGCATAGATGTATGTCACCAAAACAGGACATGAAGTATTTTGGTATAATACTTCTACAGCATGGTCAAACTATTGTCTCTATTATAGCGTCCCCTAACCATGTATTAATATTTGTCTGTCCATTTTTATAACTATATTCTGTATAACATAGATTAGATGCCACTTCCCCAGTATCCCTCTAGAAAGTTAGATCAGCAGCACACTCCCAATTTAAGTCTTCATAGATTAAAGTCGAAATATGGAACATGAATTCACAAAAAAAAAAAAGAAAAGAAAAGTAGAAATAATAGTAGCTAACATTTTAGTAGTACTTAACGTTATGCCAACTTGACAACAGGAGGTGATATGTGATCGTGTTTAGCAAACTTGAGCATATTTGGGAGTGGAAATGAGGACTGGGCTGATATTCGACTAACATTTACCAAGAACTCATTATAAGCTGGGCTTATGCTTCACGTTCATACCCATGAATACCCAAGCAGAGCTCGAGATGGATCACTTAAAAGAAGGTTCCATTTACCTTGGTACAATACACACACTGGTACGGTCTGTCTCCAGAGTGGACTCTCATGTGTTTGTTCAGACTTGAAGACTGGGAGAAACATTTCCCACATGTAGAACACTAAGGGGAAAAAGGAAAATGTAGTTGAAATCATGTCTTCCCCTAACAAGTCCATTTCAACATTACGTTTACCTGGGGGTGAGAGGAAAACTCTCATATGTATTTTGTGTATGTCTGTCCTTGTCAGATCGCCCTCCCCAGGCCGAGGGTCTACCTGAGACGGCAGGTTTCTTCAGATCTGAAATGTGGGAACTGAACAGGAGCGTGGTAATGTGCGGCCTGAATTTGTCCTGCTCTGTCAACAAGTAGCGGGGTGACCACAGCAAATCAGCTAAAATTGGAATCTTCGTTTCCCAGTCTTCCTTGTGGGCAAAATACCTGCTCCGCCTTCCTCACAGGGGAGTAAATTCCATGTACTGCACAATTTACTTAACAAGTACTTATGAAGTATACCTACTGTGCGCTCCGCACTCTGCTAGAAACCAGGAGCTGAAAACCCAGTGGGAATGGTGATGACTATGCAAACCAAAATGGTGCCACAGTGTGACAGACAACTGTACCTACAAGAAAAGGTTACAATTTGGGGGGTCCAGTGGGATCACATAGCAGCTGTGGACAATTCCTGTCGTTTCTCCATAGTCTTTTTTTTTTTGTGAGACAGAGTCTCGCTCTGTTGCCCGGGGGCTAGAGTGCCATGGCGTCAGCCTAGCTCACAGCAACCTCAAACTTCTGGGCTCAAGCGATCCTCCTGCCTCAGCCTCCCAAGTATCTGGGACTACAAGCATGTGCCACCATGCCCAGCTAATTTTTTCTATTTTTAGTTTTTTGGCCAATTTCTTTCTATTTTTAGTAGAGATGGGGGTCTTACTCTTGCTCAGGCTGGTCTCAAACTCCTGAGCTCAAAGGATCTGCCCGCCTCGGCCTCCCAGAGTGCTAGGATTACAGGTGTGAGCCACTGCGCCCGGCCTCTCCACAGTCTTTCTCAGGCATTCCACACCAGGTGAAGGAAGCTACTAGGGCGACACAACCACTCAGAGGTTGCCAGGGACAAAACAGAAAGCCTTTGGTTTTGACATCATTTTTAAATAAATTACATTCACTAAAAAGGAAAAAAACTTTCCTCCGAGAAAGATTTTCAAACTTCATGCCCTGCTCCCCAGATATGCTTATGGGTAGACGAGAGAGCAGGTCTTTTTAGATGGTGGGATTTGGGGTGGATCTTAAGTCTTCTCTAACTTTTCTGTACTGCTTGAAATTTTAATAATTTATCTTTACTAAAATAAACAAAAAAATCACATACGGTTAATATTGCCAAAAGATCAATTATAAAAGGATAGCAATTAGGAAAAGAAACTGTTCTTGGAAATTAAAAACAAAACAAGAACCAAAAAAATGGGGGTGGGATAAGAAAATTCCTTTGAGCTTAGGATTTGCATCTCCAGATTGAAAGAGTCCACTGAGTACAAAATAGCAGCGGGTGGTGGGAAGGGAAATGACATCCAGTTTGACACTTTCTGATAAAGTTTCAGAGCTCCAAAGATAAAGAACAATTTCCACAAAGAAGAAAACTGGTTATTTACAAATTTTGACCTAAGAATCTATATATACCTAGTAAAGCTCTCAATGAAATACGCAAATAAAATATCCCCAGACAAAGGATTCAGAAAAATTTTCACCATGGACTCTTAAAAACAATTACTTTGAAGACATACTCCAGTAATGCAATAAAGAATCCAAGAGGCCAGGCGCGGTGGCTCACGCCTGTAATCCTAACATTCTAGGAGGCCCAGGTCGAAGGGTCACTTGAGGTCAGGAGTTCAAGACCATCCTGAGCAAGAGTGAGATCCCATTTCTACAAAAAACAGAAAATCTCAGACTTGGGGCAGGGCAAGGGCAGCATATGTAACCTAAACATCTGTACCCCCATAATATGCTGAAATAAAAAAAAAAAAACAAAGAAAGAAAGAAAATATTAGCCAGGCATGGTGGTGTGCACCTGTAGTCCCAGCTACTTGGGAGGCTGAGGCAGGAGGATCGCTTGAGCCCAGGAATTTGAGGTTGCTGTGAGTGAGGCTGATGCCACGGCACTTGCCCAGGCAACAGAGTGAGATTCTGTCTCAAAAAAAACAAAAAAGAATTTTATCAAGTGAAAACATAAAAATCATTCTTCACTCTCAATCACATTCCTAGAACTACAGTTAGCAGTTTAATATATTTCATTTCAAATGTTTTTTCACTTATATGTAAAACAGTATACATAGCATTCACGAGCCATTCTTCCACGTGGGCCTCCCAACGAGCTGGGATTACAGGTGTGAGCCACCGCGTCTGGCCAATGAGCCATAATTTGTATAATCAATTCCGTGTTGATGAACGTGCAGTCTCTAACTTTTCACTATCAGAATGTTGGATAGTGTAACTTTTTACTTTTGTCAGTCTAATAGGCAAGAAATAATTTTGCTATCTTATTATTTTAAAATCCGTTAAGAATTGCACAAATAACACATGATAATTATAAAAGCACTCAAACTTTACAGGAGTATATAATATAGTGATTGAATGTGATTTTTCTAAAAGCTTGGGAAGGGTGAGACAAAGACAAGTCCATGACAATTACTCTCAGTTTTCAAACGAGGAAAATGAGCCCAAGGTTGTAGCTTCCGCAGGTAGTCTCCACAGGGCCTGAGTCGAGCAAGAATCCCTCTGTGCCCAGGTCTCCTCCCCTTTCTCTCTCTCTTTTTTTTAAAGGGCGGGAGAGGGAGAGTGCCCGAGGGTCTGGAATTGCTCTGCCTGGGGAGAGGTTGGCTAGAACACTGTTGAAGGAACCGCTGAGCTAAACTCCTCTTTCTAATTAAGCCCAAGGGTATTTTGTACTTTTTTGCACCGAGCCTGGCAGAGCGGCCAGGTGTCTGAAATGGCAGAGAATGGCTCCCTGATGTCATCATTGCCTTTCTTCCTTACAAAATTCCTGGAACGGCTCAACTTTTCCCCAGGCATCCAACTTTGCCTCCAGTATGAAGCAGATGCCCCATTAGTGCTTCTAGAGTGGGCTGGAGACCACCTCCTCTATGCACGCTTCATAACGCAAACATCCGGGTAGCAGGGGACACTCCTTCCTTCATGTTCCCCCTCTGCCTGGTACATCCATCCTAACACATGTGTCACTGCAGCTGTTCATGTCTGCCTCTCCCATAACACTGTCACCTCCTTCAGGGAGGTGGTCCTGTCTAGCATCATTTCCACGCAACTAGCACCTCGAGTCTCTCACCTTGTGTTCAGGTGCTTGGGACGGGAGCATGATGGTGTCCCTGGCCCTCCTCTTGCTTACCTTGTGAGGCCTGTGCTTCTCGTGGACGTGAAGGATGTGGATGCGGAGCCGGTCCCGCTTCTCAAAGGATCGTGTGCAGAGAGAACAGGGAAATTTCCTATCACCCTTGTCCACACAGGGGGTGTACTTGAGGTGCTTGTCTCTGTAGTATTCGTAGGTGAACACTTTCCCACATCTTTCGCACCAAAAGCCTTTTGCAGACTCTGGAACACAGCAAACACAGTGGCCTTTTCAGTTATTTCTATCCTTTTTACTTCCTCCAGGATGATTTTTAAAAAACCTTTTATTACAGAAAATTTTAAACATATACCAAAGTGAAAATAATAGTGTGTAATAAATCCTCATGTGCCCAATGCCAAGCTTTGACCGTGACCAACGCAGCCAATTTTGTTTTCATTTATATCCTCTCTCTCCATAATGAATTATTAACGCTAATTCATCATTTGATTCATAAATATCTCAAACTGTAATCTTTAGAAGATATCTTTTTAAAAAGCATAAGCATGCCATTGTCATATCTAAAGAATTAATCTTATTCCTTAATAGAAATATTTAGTACTTATATACATACATATACATTTAATTACTTTATGGTCAGTTAGTTCAAATTACGGTTCAAGTCTACATGTTGTACATTGTTGTTATATTTCTGAAATATCTTAACCCACAGGCTCTCCTTCCGTTGTTTCCTGAAATGTATTTGTTGAAGAAATCCTTCTACCAGCCCAATTTAAGAGCAGCTCGACCTTATAGTTCTTTTTTTTTTTTGAGACAGAGTCTTGCTCTGTTGCCTGGACTAGCAGGCCGTGGCGTCAGCCTAGCTCACAGCAACCTCAAACTCCTGGGCTCAAGCGATCCTTCTGCCTCAGCCTCCTGAGTAGCTGGGACTACAGGCATGCGTCACCATGCACGGCTAATTTTTTCTATGTATTTTTAGTTGTCCAGCTAATTTCTTTCTATTTTTAGTAGAGACAGGGTCTCGCTCTTGCTGGTCTTGAATTCCTGACCTTGAGTGATCCTCCCACCTCGGCCTCCCAGAGTGCTAGGATTACAGGAGTGAGCCACCGCGTCCGGCCAACCCTATAGTTCTTGACCACATTCCTGCCTGGCACTGTTACGAGGTTAATACACTGAGTCCTGAGGTTAATACACACAGGCACACCAAACTTTCTTTTATGCCTTTAAAATTAGCCTGAGCTACAAGTTCAAAGCAGTCACCAGGATCTCCCCTCTCCTAGCTACCTTTCTAGGCTTTCCAATGCTGTTTCTTCTGACCCCATTTACAAAGCTCCAGGCACCCTCTCAGTTTATAGTTTACTGCTCTAAACTTTTGAGAAAGATTCCAGAGCAAGAATCTTCATGAGTAGAGTGAAAACATTTTGACTTCCCTAATACAAAGGGTTACTGTGATGACTAATTGAATTCTAACACTTATTGAGTCTTCCCAATGTGAGTGACACCATCACAGAGTGACAGGCAAGTCTGAGAGAGGTAAATCTGTTGTGATCAATGGAGGAGGGAGGAAAAGAGAGGTTAGAGAGGGTACAGTTAGACTCTAGCAAAGGAGGTCCTAGGTCCAGGGGTGTCTATGTGTTGGGGGAAGGAGGGATAAGAGAGGCCACCTACAAAAGCATCCCTGCTGAGGACACTCAGGATTCCAGAAGATAAAGTAGCTTTGACTATGAATGCACCACTGAGATCTCATTGTTTGCCCCTGGGGAGGGAGAAGAGTCAGGAGTGAGTCAATGCAAGACTCTGTAGATAGGAATCTTTTCAGCACTGGGACAGCAGGGAAGCTGTCCATCAGGGGCTTTGTTAGTTGACAACTACATCCCAGGCACGTTTAACAGGTGGCTAAGGAAATAAACCATTCATTAAGTAAATAACCAGGAAGGCAACTGCCAACCCCAGCCTACCCCAGGCCCAGCTATGTCTATCACTTTCATTGAGGTGCTAATACTCTCAGAATCCCCTTGCTGGGACAGTTTTTGCACAGAGCTAGAATTTTCATTGGTCAGAAATATCTGGCCTTCCTGCTTCCTGGGGTGGGAAGGGAAGATCAGAGATTTTACAAATCAAGCACTAAAGCACACCAAAATTCAGAATAAGGGCTCAATAGTGAGTTTGCATAAGAACAACCGCTTAGACAGAAATGAAAGTGACATTACTAATTAGGGTTCAGCTGTCTACATTTTCTGCTCAGGTCTTTGGAAATTTATCTTATCCTAATCTTATCTCGTTCCCTATCCTTCCTCCTCCCCCATCTCTTCACACCTCCACACCCCAACACACACACACACATCCCGCACGCTAGCATATTCAAATAACCCACTCACATCACCCTTCCCTCTTCAATTAAGACCTTAAAGTTTTTGAGACGAAAAAACATTTCTTTTGAGAGAAGAGAAATTTTTGATTTTCTTTCTTTTTTATCATATCCAAACCATTCATATTAACAAAAAACAAATGAATTCATCCATAATTCTTCCCAACAAAATAAGTTGTTTATAAGTTCCTGTCTACATGTTGTCCAAAATTCATGTCATCTTAACAATGCTGTAAGCATCAGATGTTATTTGGTTCAGAATTGGAGCACAGCTAACTGCATACTGGGGTTTTCCTTGTCGCTTGTTATGATTGTAATGTCTGCTAGTTGCGTATTATTTCACGCTAATACTATACAGGTTGACTGTCCCTTATCCAAAAGTCTTGGGACCAAAAGTGTTTCAGATTTTTTCCCAATTTTGGGATATTTCATAATTATAGTGAGATACCTTGGGGGTGGGATCCAAATCTAAACACAAAATTCATTTATGTTTCATATATACCTTATACACATGGCCTGAAGGTAATTTTATTCAATATTTTAAATAATTTTTCACATGAAACAAAGTTTGTGTTAAGTACTTAAGTATTTTCCACTTGTGGTGTCACGTTGGTGCTCGGTTTCCCATTTTAGAGCCTTTTGGATTAGGGATGCTCAACCCGTAGCATCATTTTCTTAACAATTATCCTACTATTGAGCATTTAGGTTGTTTGTGATTTTTCACTAATATGAGTGGAGCTATAGTAAAAAATCCTTGTGGACAAAGCTTTTTCCTTTTGGACTATTTCTTAGTGATAGATTTCCAGAAGAGTATTACTGAGACATCGAAGGTTATGAATATTTTAAGAATCTGATACGTAATATCAAATAATTTCTCAAAAGGATAATGATTACATTTTGTGAATTTTAAAGCATGTATTTTCCGCAAATACATTTTTCACTTTTATTTCAAAAGCAGTTGGTACATTTTGGAAAGTGACCAAAAAAAGACTTAAACTTGGTTTGGTGCCGAGTACGAGACCACTCCAAGCTCCAGACCAGAGCAGCCCACCATCTCGCCCCACTCCCGCCTTCGCCCACATCCCCCCACCTGTCCGGGGAGTAGGAAGATTGTTCACAAGATCCCAGGGGATGCATACCCACCTTAAAGCCTGAGAACGAGAGTCTAGCTCAACGTTTCTCAAACTTGCCCGAGACCCACAGTGAGAAATACATTTTATACTTGACACCCAGCATACACACATGTAACTTATTTGATAAAAACTTCACAAAACAATGCTTACTCTTACTTAAGTGATTCCCATCAATATTTTCCACTCAACTTTACTCTAATTCTCTTTTTTTTTCTTTAATGCTGGTCTCGACCACTAAACTGATTTCCCACCCCATTAACATATTGCAACCCTGCAACCCATCATTTGAAAAACACTGCTATAGCGCTCTGGCTTCATCAGCTATGTTAGCCTGGGCAGAGATGAATCAGAAACTGGTTCAGCTACAGCAGAAGTTACATCCATTTATTCCGCATTTCTTTTATTCTTGGGGAGGGGTGAAGGGGAAGAAGAAAAGGTGTCTTTGTGAATAGAGGCAGCTTCAGCAGCTTTGGAAAGATGAGGGCACTTTCCTTCATCTGGGCAATGCCGCCCTGGTTAGAGACACACTCTGCTTGTCTCCTGCATCAGCGTTTGGGAGGGAGGAGCGCCATAAGGAGGGTTTGTGGAAAAGAGCCCAGTCCATCTAGAAGAGGATGCCCTCGCCGGGCGAGGCACAGGTGTACACTCACCTTCAGAGGACCCAAGTGGCTGCTTCCTGGGCTCTGTGACTTGAAGGCTCACGGGAATATCCAGAAATTTCTCATAGCAGTCTCCATACCACACAAGGAGCTCTTGGTTCTGGTGGATCTCTTTGCAACTCTCATAAAATATATGCCCTTGACACTGCACAGCAACTAGGTTCTGCTCCTTGGGGAAGCGGGCACAGTTGACATAGGACATCCAATTCCCTGTACCTCCTTTTCCATCTATAAAGTGGCTCAAATGACCATCTGCAAAGATCTAAATGAAATTAAGACATGAAGTTTGCACTGTACTTTTCTTTTGCCTAACCTATAAATTTATTAACAACTTATAACCCAAATCTCACACTTGAGTCCACCAAATAGATTTCCACATCATTACAAGTAGCATATAAGTCTACTTCAGCTTATGTAGATTTACTAGCTTAAGGACATCCCTGTAGGTGATGTGACATATTAACATTTTTAAAGATTCTTACTTTTATCCTTTTCTTGATTCACAAATTTCTCTAGTGAACATATGTTAATTTCATAAGCAGAGGTTCAGAAAAATAAAGAGGTCATATTTAATTTCACAATTTAAAGACAGCTGACTAGTTTTATATTTTATCCCCACTAAGTTTCCAAGCATATTGATAGAGCCGTAATTTATTTCTTTTCTTGCTGCTGGTAATTTCACCATCTCCAGTGCTTTGTTATTATTTATAAACAACCTCGTGATTAGCATCTTTCACATAGCCTGGATTTCAGATTCTTTTCCTAAACTATATTCCTAGAAGTAGAAATTCAGGGTCAAGGCATTTTGGACATTTTAAGGTATCTGATGCATTCTGACAAATAGTTTTCTCCTGCTCGTAATAAACTGCAGTCCCACCAGCATGTTCCTGTACACTATCACTAGAACTTGAGTACCAGTTTTTAAAAATCCTTGACTAGTTTTACAGGTGAATAATACTGAATTTTAAAGTTTGGTTTTTTTTTTATTCCCTTTAGCATACTTTCAGATCCTGTAACATTTAAAGCATTTGGTTTTATCTGTAAGTGTAACACAATGTATTCATTCTTTAAATGTATATTCCATGGCTAATCTCCAGACTAAAATGACCTAAGGCACCACATATAGAATTCGTGCTGTGCTCACAGAGTGAACACCTACCGTTCCTTCCCTTTACAGGCACCACAAACAGCAGATTTCTATCCTCCATGTCCCCTCTGCATGTCCCCTCTCCCTGACCAGGACTCAGCAAAGGCCAAGATTTCCCCAGCCAATCTCTCTTCCCACTTTCAGCAGATCCACCAAAATATACTTACTTCCCACATCAGAGAATTGTCTCCATAGGTCTTGACTTCACTGGCATTGATCACTTTACCTTGAAAAGGCCCAAACCTCATTCCTTTGGCAATAAAACTACTGCAGAACACACCAAAGTGTGGCACTTCACCAAACATCGTCTTCATGAGGCAGAGACCTATGGGAAACCCAGGGCAGGAAAAGAGAATGAGGAAAGTGCCTTTGCATTAGTTCAGAGAGAGATCAAGCAAGGAGCCTACCTTCTGGAATTTGAAGGGAGTCTTTATCCAGATTGTGAGGAAGAGAATCAGATCCTAGGAAAAGACAGGGTTAAATTTTTTTTCATTAAAAATGTATCATGAAACGTTTTTGTAAGGCATTTTTCTCCTCAACTCCCTAAAGATAACCATCATCCTGAGTTTGATATTTATCTGTTCTTTATTATTTTTCCTGCTTCTTTTACATGAGCTTTTCATATGCAATTTCATCTAGAACTAATCTCATTGGGACTCAGAACAACCTTTTGCAAGGATGTGTAATTAACCCCATTTGGAAAATTTAAGAAACTTAATCAGAGCTAATCCTTGACTAAGGTCAAGGCAGATGGTTGTACTGGGACTCTGAGTGTGAACTGCATGAGAATGTCATCGAGATACCTTGCACATCCAGTAGAATCTGATCTCAGGTGACATGAACCATTTCTCTCCTGGTCCTGAGCTCTCACTAAAACCAACCTTAGGAGTCATGCAGTTAAGCAAGCAGGGCCTCAGAAGTGAGCTTAGACTCCCCAGGCTCCGATGGAGGCACACCGCCCTCCTTCCCTGACTTAGATCCACCTGGAAGTGCCTCATCCCCACTCCTGCTCCCGCCTCTACTGCCACTCAACCCAGCTCCCAGATGGTGTGGACTCCCTTTACCAGAGCTGTCCGTGGGGACCAGGAGGCCGGAAATCGCATGGTGCAGCCTGGCTGGGTGATCCAGGCTGGGCGTGACCCCATACAGAACCAAGTGCAGGTCCTCCTCGGTGAAGTGAAAACGACCAGGCGACTTTCCCTCTTGGTTGGAGGATTTGGGATCATCCTCGGACCGCTTGCTGGGTGAGCAAGATAATAACTGGGAAGTCTTCAGCCCCTCAGGTAACCCGGAAGCATCCACAGGAGCCGATGAAATTAAAGTTTCAGGTCCGCACCACTGGCCACTGTCGCTGCGGCCACCAACGGGACCCGAATCTTCTCTGCTAGCACCCACGTACTCGCGGCTGCTGTTCGGAAAGTGCGGAAACTCCGTGGGGAGGTGGGGAAACGGGTAATACGGTGGTGGCTTGCCGTACCAGGGCAGGTCGTGGAGCGGCTCCCTCTGCAGAGCCAGACCGGGGTTCAGCATGGGAGGTGCCATCCGGAAGGCGAAGGGGGGCATGGCCGGGGCAGCTGACACCGCGGCGTCCAGTTGCCGGAAGGGTTGGAAATCCTCTTCCTTGGTGGTTGTTACAGTGCTTCCGTAGTGGCCATAGGCCGCGAAATGCGGGTAGTAAGCAGCCAGCATCTGGGAGCTGCTCTCGGGCAGGTAGCACACCTTGTCCTGCGGCGCGGCCTCCCCTGGCCGCGGTAGAGCCATCCCCGGCCACGGCGCTCGGCCGCTCTGCGGAAAAGCAGGGACAGTAGGGGTCACGCCGGCCTCCTCCTCCCCAGCCAGCCCCAGGTCGAAGGGAACTGGATCAACTTCCCACTTCGATCCCACGATAAAAACAAAACAAACAAAAAAAGAAATAAAAACAAACAGAAAAAGCCCCAAACGAAAATCTGCCCGGATCCCGCCCGACTCCAAGTTCCTGGTTAGTGTCGCCTTCGTCTTCCCTCTCCGAGCACACCTTGACCAAGCGCAGCTGGTTTCCAACACCCTATCTCTGCATTCGGCCCCTAACCCGGTTCCTGCAAAACCCGGTTCGAGCTCCCTCTCCCTCCTTCTTGGTCCGACAAAACTCTTCCACCGGGTCTGTCGGAGCCGCCGGGCCCTCTCGACCTCTGGGCCGGGGCCAGCAGCCGAGGGCCGGGCGTTCGCAAGGCTACCAAGCAGGGCCCTCAGCAGGGAGGGAAGCGCCAAGGGCACGAGGTCGGACTGCGCAGGTGGAGACGCGCTCCCTGAGCCCCCGCGTGTGTCCCGGGAGCCCGCGCCCCGCTCCGAGCCTGGGTCAGACTCCGCGGGCCTTGGTGGTCCGGGCTGCCGGGAGCGCAGGGGCGCGCCACCTTCTGCTCCCCCGGGACCCGCCGCCAGTCCCGCTTCCCACGCGGACAGAGTCCTGCCACATCCCCCAAGTCCCTCGAAGCACCAGTCATCTCACCAGAGGGATTAGGGGCTTGGGATCGCCTCTTGCAAGCCGGCGAGGACGAGCCCCAGGCCGGGTGGGAGAGAAAAGCCTTGGCGACCTGTGGCCCTCCCGCCCCCGCGTCGCAGTCGTTGGCCAGAAAAGGTGGCGTTTTAATGGATGCGCAGCAAGTTCGCCCAGGCTGAGGAATGAAGCCCTTTTAGGGCCCTCGGGTCTTGAGGACGAGATCAATGAGCCCAATAAGGGAACCAAGCAGGGTCGTGACTCAGAAATTAAAGAACACGGGGTCAGGAGAAGAGGTCAGCCACGACGTGGGCATCTGCCAGTCTCCTCTCGAGCCTCCAAAGGCGCCCTGCTCCTGGCCTCCTCCGACCCCAAGAATTTGCAACTTGGGTTCGAAAGCCACTTAAGGAGTAAAAGCCTCAAGAGGGCAAAATAACCACCCAAAACGAACTGCGCCAGCGCGTGCTGGCCGCACTTCCCAGCCGCCCTGGAAGACGATGGGCCCAGGGCCTGGGTGCGCTCCCTGCCCGGCACCTACCTCCAGGCACCCACCTCCGAGAGCGCTGCAGCCGAACGGGCACCTCCAGGACCACGCGGGCTCGGGACCGGGAGGCTTCGGTTGGGCCCCGAGGGCTGAGCCGAATTTAAGAGGGCGGGCGGGGCCGCAGGGCACCCGGAGAGCGAGGGTGGGGAAGGGACCAGTCCCACAGAGGTCCCCTCGTCCGTCCTCTCCCCGCCCACCGCAGCCATTGGCCGACGTTCGACTCGCCCCCGGTCCCCTGGGGTAGCGCACTTAACTCATCGGTTCTCCGGACCCTCCTCGGGACCTCGGTGGAGAGCGCTCGCTGCCGGCTTGCTAGGGCGGGCACTACTGCCGCGCCAGGCTTGTCGAGTCGGGGAACACAAAGCTGGGCACGTGTGCTACCTAGGGTCCCCAGACAAGCGCCTCCGCGCGCGCACCACCCTGAACAGGGGCCCGCAAGGCCGGGACCCGCGTCCAGAGGTCGAGCTCCTGCCTCTCGGCTTCCAGTTTCCAAGAGCCGAGCTTGTCCGAAGGCGGCGTCAAACCCGCCCTAGGACCAGGTGGGCGTTTTTGCCTGACACCCGGTGAGGAGCCGGGCGGCGCCTCGCGGATCCCGGGTGGGTGCATCTGGGCGCCGTGGGCCCGGCGCCCCCGACGCCTCCGAGCTTTCGGGTGGTAGTTCTGCCCTTTCTGGGGCTTTTACTCCTTAAATGGATTTCAACCTCCGAGGACGGGCCTCCTGCGCCGCCACAGCTGTCACTTCCCGGGGGAAGGCTGGAGACCTTGGACGCGCGGGCCTCTGAAAACCAAGGTCCAGCCCCTTACCGAGAGCTCAAAGGCCGCATTTTTATTCTCTTGAGTGGGCCATTTAGGGAGAGGAAGGAGCGCTTAGTTCCATTCACATTCACAGGAGAAGCGCCGAGGGTGGGGGAAACCGTAGTTCTGCGGGGTGAGCTTGGACGAGTTCCTCGCACCTTAGCTGCATGGGGCGAGCGACTTGCCTCGGGGCGCGGCCGCGGGCTTAAAGGAAGAGGCGCAAAGCCACACACCGGCCTGGCCCGGGCGTGGTGGAGAGAGGGCGGGAGGAGACATCCGCCGGCTAAAGTTCCTAAAGCCGGAGGGGGAGGGAGGCTGGCGGCCGAGCGTGGCCACCTCTGACACCTCCCCGACCTTCCAGAGCGGTGGTGGCCGGGGGGCGCCCCCTTCTCCGTCCCGGGGACCCGGCCCTGCAGCCTTAGCCCGCTGCGGCGGGGCCGCAGGAGGGAGGAAGGAGCTGGACTCTGAGGCTTTGGAGGGCGCGGGCGGTGCGCACCCCGCCGCCTCTCCCCGCGCCCACTTGCCGCCCCGGGTCGCGCGTGGTCGCCTCGCCCTCCGGCACCGGGCGCCATCGGGTAGGCCGGAGCTGTCTGGGTCCAGCCCCGTCTCGCAGTCGCAAGGGGGATCCGAGATGAGAGGTGGCGCGTTATTTTCTCAACCGAAATGAGCTAAGGAGCCCAGGGTTTCCTCTTCTCTTTGCCTTGAGATGATAAGATCTTGGCCAACAGGTTGAAGAAGGGAGCAGTACCCGTCGAATCCAGTCCCGAGCGCCAGGCACCTGTGGGGGAAGAATCATTTACCTGGAAAAGTAGAGTAAATTCTGCTGTCGGCTTCCTTCCGGAGGCATGCTCACCCCAGGACTCCCACGACCCACTTCCATTTTCTTCCTTCGTCCCAGACCTCACCGGCAGGATTTTAAAAAGGGCGAGCACGCACATGGTGGTCCGTGGGTGTTAGGTCTGCACGAGGCCGGTTTTTAGTGTACTCAAGGGTTGTAGCTTTATTCTAGCAGAAGCAACATGAACCTCATCTTAGAGATTTGTTCTGCACAGAATCTAGAGTTTCGTTTCTTGCAGAACAAAATATATTTTAAAATATTTTTAAAAATTATAAGACTTGTTTGTTTAAATAGCTTCAAGAAATAAATGAAATAAAAATGGAATACCCTGCTCCGACCCATCCGCGCTCTAGGGAAGTAGTCCTAATTAGCAGTTTGGTTCACTCTCTGCTACCATTCCTTTTTGAAAAATACTATACTTTTAAATTGTATAAGATTACGTCGGATTTTTTAAAAACAAAATGGAATTATACTTAATATTTTTCTGCAACTTTCTCACTTAATACCTACTAGTCAGCAGTTCCCTATCAGTATGTTAGGATTAATTGTATTCCTTATAATGGCTGTATGATACAGAATTTCACTTTATGAGTATGCCTTTAGTTTATCAGCCTCCCCTCGAAAGATATTTAAATTATTGCCGTTTTTCAACGTTGAGCAACCTCTGGGAACACTGTTACACAGAAACATATTTGTGCTACTGTGCCTTGTAGAGAAAATACCTGGGTGTGAAACTGCTGGGTAACAGGTATAAACACTGAACGTTTTCGCAGGTACTTCAACCATACCAATTTTATACGTCTTCCAGCAACGCGTGCAAGTCTGTTTCTCCACGCCGTCACCTAATACTGGATATTGCCGGCTTTTTTTAAAGCTGCCCATCTTTCAGATAAAAAGCGAAAAGTGGTATCTTATTCTAATTTGCCTTTTAGTCATTTACATAACAAAAATTTTTAACTACCTACCTATCGATGGGCTAGGCACCAAGCCAGGTACCGGAAATACAATTGTGAGTGAAGCCGCCTTGGTGCCCGTGGCTGTCTAGCGAGGGAGATCTGCGCCTGTGTAAATACTTGTTGATTGTGTCCCTAGGAACTTTGGTGGGAGGAAGAAAGTACAGGATAAGGTTGCAGTGGAAGAGAAGAGGTGCATGCCTCAACCTAGACTAGGAGGACAGGAGAGTTCTCCTGACCTATAAAATTGGAAAGATCTGTGGAAATTAACTCAGCGAAGGGAAAGACAGCAAGTGGTATTCCAAGCCACAGGACACTGAGCCTGGGAGGAGCTTGGCTGATTCACAGAACTGCAGTGGAGGAAACGCTTTTGGAGGTTGGAGAGTCAACAGTTACCAGGTCTTGCAGGGGACACTTGTTAAGATGAAGTATCCTTATTTCTGTACTTGCAAGTTTTCATGGAAGGAGTAGTAGGAAGTCACTGCAGACACAAGTATATTTATCCCTCAAGAACTTCAGCATGCACTTCATTAACAAACAGTCAGCATTTATGGTTCTTTTGTTTTAAAGGTAAAATTGACATAATATGAAATGCACACAGCTGTACCATAACTTTTGACAGTTGCATAAACCAGTGTAGCCTCAATCCCTATCAAAATATAGAATATAGCACCCAGAAAGTCCTTCGAACCCCTTCCTGGGTAATCCCTGAACCCCCAATTCCTCCCCCAGCAACTGTTCTGTTTTTTCTTCCCCAACAGGTGGGGCTTTGCCTGTTCTCCAACTTCATATAAATGGAATCCCACGGCATGTACTCTTTAGCGTCCTGTCAGAGGCTCAGCTCTGCGATAGGGGGATGTCTTGGTGCACCCTGAAGAAGGCAAGCAGCAAGCAGAACATGTTCATACCCCATCTCAGCAGGTAATTCTCTGAAGCCCACTTGGAAGAGGTCAAATGAGCCTGGAGGTTTCGGTTCCTGTCCCCGCCTGCCCTTAATGGTTTTTCTTTTCCCAGGAGTATGTTGATGACAGGCAAGACATCTTGGTGACAGCATCAGTGTGGGTTAGAATGGCAGCCAGTGTGTCCTTGCAATGGTGAGTTGGCCTACCTGGGATGTCAACAAGGTCCCCTCCACTGGAGAGACTCCGGTATGTCCAAGAAGCCATCCTGGGAATGCCAGAGAGTATCTTCAGGCATTAATAATTTGCCTCCAGGTCTGTCTCTGTACTTTTTCTCTGATATTGGGGCCCAATTTTAGCATTCTATACTGGCTGTTTTAACCCCTCCATGGTGGTGATTTCTTTGGTTATCTTGGTGGGCCAGTACTTTTGTAAGGGCCTCTTGCTTAGGGTAAATGATTGGACAGGGCATTTCTCTCTTCTCCTGATCACCCTAGAGGCTACCTATTTCTTTGGTAGCTTTAGGGTATTTTGAAGTTCTTTGACCGTGGTACGAATCCTCATGGAGGTTAGACAGCCTCACTGTTTCCAGAGCACCCTGACTTTATCCATGACCCCAAGATATATCTACTATGTGTGCATATTAACTCTTTTCTCTCCAGCTTGTTGGCTGCTCCAATGAGAGAAATCAGTTCTACCATCTGGACCATAAGGAATCATATTCTGAGGGTGATTTGAGATCTGTTACGGCAAAGTAAGCCTAATCATTTCCTGTTGTCTGCAGATCTAATCCATCAACATCAAGGTCAAGTGTAAACTGTCCAAAGGTATTTCTAGTAAGTCTGCATGGGCCTGGATGATTCTTGGACAAATGCCAGTTTGGCATTTTCCCTTCTTTTGGGTTGGAAGAAGCACAACAGAATTCAAAGAACTACAGCAATGGATAAAGATATGTATAGGAGAAAGTAACAACACTTCTTTTTTCTTTTCTTTGCTTTCACTCTGTTGCCCAGGCTAGAGAGCTGTGGCATCAGCCTAGCTCACATCAATCTCAAACTCCTGGGCTCAAGCGATCCTCCTGCCTCAGCCTCCCGAGTAGCTGAGACTACAGGCATGCACCACCATGTCCAGCTAATTTTTTCTATTTATATTTTTAGTTGTCCAGCTAATTTCTTTCTACTTTTAGTAGAAACGGGGTCTCGCTTTTGCTCAGGCTGGTCTCAAACTCCTGAGCTCAAACGATCCACCCGCCTCGGCCTCCCAGAGTGCTAGGATTACAGGCGTGAGCCACCGCGCCCGGCCATTTTTCTTTCTTTTTTAATGCAGTCAAGATTCCCTCATTTGTGGAAATCCCAAGGTTCAGCACATCCACAAATGTGCCATGGATAAGTCTCACCCTGGGAAAACCACCTTCGTGATCATGGTATCTCTCTTGGTCGGTAAGTAGATGTGAAATATTTCATAGGATATAAGACGGCTCAGCTAGAAATGTTGTGCCTTCCATTAAGTAGTGAAGATTGTAGCTTGGGGGGCCATTGGATTTAAGGAAGATTCCAAAACTATGTGAGCAGAAGCCTCCACCAGTTGACAGTGACTGCTATAGCAACGTGGATAGGTCTTTGTCACTGGAGTAGAGGGGGGAGACATTGCAGGGAGTGACGGGTGGTTTTCATGTAGCTGAGTTAAAACACCAAGGACCCGAGCAGATCATTTATGAACAAATGTGGATAAGAATTAATGGTAAGTTACACCAAGCAGGGACAGGGATTGTTGGAGAGCTAGCTCTAGTGCATAAAATGCCTGTTCTTGCTTGTGCTCCCAGGAAAGAGGGGGTCTGTCACCAAGGATTTAGTTAGGTCTGAAAGGAGTAATTTTGGAGAAGTGGGGAGCTATGTTCACAATCTCTCCTGAGACACAGCAATCGATTTTCAGTGGTGAGGTTGGGAGGGTCTGGGTGGCCTATAGTCAGTCAATCAGAGGGAAGACACTTGCCTGAGACAGATCATGCCCTAGAAAATGAGCCTTTTGCGGAAAAAAAATTGCAGTTTTCTTTCTTTCTTTCTTTCTTCCTTTTTTTTTTTTTTGACACCTGTTTCGTTTTGTGACAACCGTGCCTGGGTTATAGGGAGTATTGTAGAAGTTGGAGATATTCACCTTTTGGGTTCTTTCTGACTCCAAGGACAAGGGATGAACTTCGTGGCAGGGTTATTGTTGAAGTGTAACACGCGTAACTCTGAGTGTTGCACGGAATAGTTAATGATCAAGTTTTAAGGGATGAATTGCAAGTTGGGTGCTAAAACTTCTCCCTTGGAGCCTTCTTATTATCTGTCAGATTGTTCCTTGCCAAGAATGAGAGAGTTGGTTTTCCAGCATCCCTTCTGTTCCCAGTAGCAGCAAGTATCCTTATCAATGAGCATTTTGTTGAGAGGCAAGTGGAGTACGTGGGGCCATCCAGTTGTTTGATTTGAAAAACATTCACTTGTTTGGATCTTACTCTGTTTTTGTTCTAAGACTTTCTCAGAATGTTCGGACAAGTACTATAAGGCTGTTGGGAAGCTATTTCTTACTTTCTTTCTTTCTATTTATTTATATATTTTTTGAGACAGGGTCTCTCTCTTTTGCTGGGGCTAGAGTGCAGTGGTGTCATCATAGCTCACTGCAACCTCAAACTCCTGGGCTCAAGGAATCCTCCTGCTTCAGCCTCATGAGTAGCTGGGACTACAGGTGCTTGCCACTATCCCTGGTTAATTTTTACAAATTTTTTGTAGAGATGGGGTATTGCTATGTTGCTCAGGGTAGTCTCAAACTCCGGAGCTCAAGCGATCCTCCCACCTCGGCCTCCCAATGTACTGGGATTACAGCTGTGAGCCACTGCATCCAGCCTCAGTGGACTCTTTAAGGCAGAGTTTGCATCTAAAGGACTTAGTAATATATGTACTAGCTGTGTGGGGAGGTTGGAATCACAGCTCCTCTGCAGTATCCTAAATTCTCCCATCCAAGTCCTAACCCGGCCCTATCCTGCTTAGCTTCCGAGGTCAGATGGGATTGAGTGCGTTCAGGGCGGCATGGCCGTAAACTGCAGTATCCTAAATTCTAAGGTTCTTCGTATGGGTCATAGTGGCTCGTCACTGAATATTAAATATTTGCTGCTCCCCCGTTTTCTTTGCTCTTTTGTTTTGAGTTGCTCCTAAGATGGACAATTTTGGTCATATTGAAAGTTTCTCTAAGTATTCACTTGGCAAATTGTGTCATTTTGTAAGATACGCACAAGACTTTGGATTATAAAAAGAATATGTTTAAGAAACAGGTATGCAGCTTGCTGGAGTTGTGGGCTCAGACTGAGAGGACCCCACAAGAATTGATAAGGACCAGCCAGACAGTGCTGCTTATGCACTTCTGACCTCAGCCCCTGGTCAGAGCCCCTGTCTCTGACCACAGCCCTAATAACCACAGCCCCCAGTGAACAAAGTTTTTGGAGATTTTTTTTCTCCCAAATCAATTCTTAGGGATATGTCAGTAGAATAATAGACTTTGTAAGGTTTTCAGATGGTTACCTAAGGCAAACTTCACCTACTGAGGGACACTGGCATGACAAGACCTTAAACTTGTCAGCCTGAGTCATGCTCTAATTTAAAGGTTGCTCTGGACCTGCCCTAACAAAGCTTAAAAGCAAGCCTCAAAAGCAGGTGTCAGATCTATCCTAAGTAATTGCATAGCAGGACAAAGGTCAATAATTGTTAGTGGACTACAACAAAATCCAGCACTCAAGAGCATAAAATTCACAATGTTTGGCATCCAGTAAAAAAAAAAAAAAAAAAAAAAAGCATACAGAAAAGCAAGAAATATGACCCATAACCAAAATAAAAATCAATCCATAGAAACAGACTCAGAAATGATAGCAACAATGGAATGAACAGATAAATATGTTACAATGTTATAGATATGCTTGGTGTGATAAGGAAGGTAGAGAAAAACTTGAAAATTATGGGGGGAGAAATAGAAGATATACAAAAGACACAAAGAGAAATTTTGGAAATGACCAATGCACTCTTTGAAATAAAAAATATTCTGGGCGGTATTATTAGTCAATTAGGTACCGCAGCGTAATGCAACAAAACATTCCAAAATGAAGCAAAGGAAAGAAAGAGACTGAAAAAGTTGACGAGGCTATCATTGAGCTCTGGGACAATATGAAGTGGTCTAATACATGTGTAATGGGAGTCTCAGCCCCACTCAAGGACATCATAATTAAATTGCCCAAAAGTAGAGATAAATATTTAAAGTCAACCAGAAAAAAAAAAATATTACTTAAGGATGAACAAAGAATGACAGCAGACTTTGCATCAGAATCCGTGCAAATTAGAAAAACAATGTAGGGACTTCTTTTTTTTTTTTTTTTTTTTTTGTTACAGAGTGTCACTGTGTTGCCTGGGCTAGAGTGCCGTGGCGTCATTCTAGCTCACAGCAACCTCAAACTCCTGGGCTCAAGCTATCCTTCTGTCTCAGCCTCCTGAGTAGCTGGGACTACAGGCATGCGCCACCATGCCTG
>CAUYSK010007912.1:0-11727 GCA_963575035.1 Avahi laniger
CTTTTATTCCACCGTGATCTGAGAAGATGCATGGTATGATTTCTATTTTTTTAAATTTTTTGAGACATCCTTTGTGTCCTAGAATATGGTCAATCTTAGACAATATCCCATGAACTGATGAGAAGAACGTATATTCAGTGGTTTTTGGATAGAATGTCCTGTAAATGACAGTCAAGCCCATTTTTTCTAGAGTTCTGTTTAAGTCCATTATTTCTTTCTTAATTTTCTGTTTGGAGGATCTGTCCTGTGCTGTCAGTGGGGTGTTGAAGTCTCCGACTATTATGGTGTTGCTGTCTATCAATTTGTTTAGATCAAGTAGAGTTTGCTTTATGAATCTGGGTGCACCTAAGTTGGGTGCATACATATTTAGGATTGTTATGTCTTCTTGTTGAACTGTACCCGTCACCATTATATAGTGACCCTCTTTGTCTTTCATTACTTTTGTTGATTTAAAAATCAAGTTGTCTGAGATCAAAATTGCCACACAAGCCTTCGTTTGGCTTCCATTTACTTGAAATATTGCTTTCCACCCCTTTACCTTGAGTCTAAATGCATCCTTGCAGGTTAGATGCATTTCCTGGAGACAGCAGATGCCTGACTTTTTTTTTTTTTTTTTATCCATTTGGCCAGCCTATGTCTCTTGAGAGGGGAGTTCAAGCCATTCACATTTCTTGAGACAACTGATAAGTGGGGTGAATTACTGTTCATTCTGTTGGGTTGCATTTTGTTGCTTTGTTTTCTGTCTTGAGCCATTGTGGAATCTAGCTTTTGATCTTTAACTTTTTAGTGGTTTCACATTCGAGAGTGTTTATTGTGCTGATCATTGCGTAATTCTGTTCTGAGTACTTCTTGGAGAGCTGGTCTTGTCTTGGTGAATTCCCTCAGTCTTTGCTTATGTGAGAATGTCTTTATTTCTCCTTCATATAAGAAACTTAGTTTTGCAGAGTACAAGATTCTAGGCTGGGCATTATTCTGTTTCAGAAGAGTGAGAATGGGGCCCCAGTCTCTTCTTGCTTGTAGAGTTTCAGTTGAGAAGTCTGGGGTTATTCTGATGAGCTTTCCTTTGTATGTTACTTGTTTCTTTCACCTTACAGCTCTTAGAAGGGCCTGTTTAGTGGATATTTTGGTCAATCTGATGACTGCATGACGTGTTGTGTTCCTATTTGCATTGAATCTCCCTGGGGTCCGTTGAGCTTCTTGTACCTGTATATCTAGATTTTTAGCAAGGCCTGGGAAATTGTCCTCTATTAATTCTTCAAATAGCTTATCCAGTCCTTGAGTGTTTTCTTCTTCACCTGCTGGAATGCCTATCAACCTCAGGTTTGGTTTTTTCACATAATCCCACATTTCTTGTAGGCTTATTTCTTTTCTTTTAATTTTCTGCTCAATCTCTGTGACTGACTTATTTAATTGGGAGGAGTTGTCTTCAATCTCTGAGATTCTTCCTTCCGTTTGATCTACCCTGTTCTTGAGGCTTTCCACTGTGTTTTGTTGTTCCCTAAATAAGCCCTTCATTTCCAGGAGATTGGTGATTTTTCTTTAATATTTCAATTTCTTTAGTGAATTTTTCTTCCAAGTCCTCGATTTTTTTTGTGGTTTCTTTGTTGTTACTTAATTGTTTTGTATTCTCAATGGTGTTACTGTTTGTAAGCCCCATTAGTTTTATAATTTTCGGTGTTTTTAAACTGGCATGTATCAACCTTTTATTTTGATGTTTAGAATTTTTGTTGACCATTTATTGTAAGATTGACCTGGTGGTGACAGATTCTCTTAGCATTTGCTTGTCTGGGAAACATTTTATTTCTCCTTCATTTATGAAATATAGCTTTGCAGCTTACGAAATTGTTGGCTAGTAGTTATTCTGTTTCGGAAGGCTAATAAGAGGATGCCAATCGCTTCTGGCATGTAAGGTTTCTGCAGAGAAGTTTGCTGTTAATCTGATGGGATTTCCTCCACAGGTTATTTTATCCTTTTGTCTCACTGCTCTTAGGAGTTTATCCTTCATGTTGACTCTAGATAATCTGATGAGAATGTTCCTTGGAGAGTCCTTTTTGCAATGAATCTTCTAGGAGTTTGCTGAGCTTCTTGAATCTGGATGTCCAAATCTCCGGTAAGACCAAATAAATTTTCCTCAATTATTCCCTCAAATAAGTTTTCTAAACTCTTTACTTCTTCTTGTTCTTTCTCAGTATTACCTATGATTCTTAGGTTAGTAAATTTTATATAATCCCATATTTCTTGGAGATTTTGTTCATTTCTTTTTATACTTTTTTCCTTAGTTTTTGGTTAATTCAAAATCCTTGTTTTTGAGCTCTATAATTTTTTTTCTGCTTGATGCAGTTTATTATCAAAAATCTTCACTGTGTTTTGTAATTTCTTAGGTGAGTCTTTTATTTCCAGAAGTTCTGTTATTATTTTTAATTATCTATCTCTTTAGTGAATTTTTTATTTATGGCTTAAATTTTTTTTTGGTTTTCAACTTTTTCTTGGGTCTCATTTACCTTACAATTCACATTTTGAATTCTTTATATGTCATTTCAAATTTCTCTTTTTTTTGGGATGCATTGCTGCAGAGCGAATGTGATCCTTTTGGGGTATAAAAACTGTTTATTTTTCTTTTCACATTGCCAGAGTTCTTATGCGGTTCCTTGTCATCTGAGGAAGATGTTGCCTCCTGTTTTTGAATTTATTTTTGTTTGGATAGGACTTTTTCTTTTTTAGTCTTTTATTCATTATATTTTTCTCCCTTGAGGGAGTGAGTATACTCTACATTGTGTTTGGCTGTTTGACTGTGATTTTGGGTGCTTTCAGGGGGCCAAGGCTCAGTATGAGTTCCTTGGTTATATATAGCCTTTGTACAGTGGCTTTCCCAGATACTGATTGTGGTACAGATGTACTGGGCATGTGAATAGGCTCGCTACCTTCTGGAGTACTAGAATTGCTGAGGTCTCAGGAAGCTTTTTTTTTTTTTTATTTCAGGATATTATGAGGGTACAAACATTATGGTTACACTTTATGTCTTTGCCTCACCCAAGCGCAGGTTAAATGCATGCCCTTCCCCTCTACAATGCTCCCCGTGTCCTTTAGTTGCGAATTTACCCCCCCACCAAAATCCCCCTAATCCCTGGACAGTACTGCTGCCATGATTACCCTAGTGTTGATCAGTTAATACCAGTTGATCAGTTAGTTGTGCGCTAAGAGCTTCAGAATGCACACTGCCAACTTGGAAACCTTACCAAGCTGTGACCTGGAACAGAGTACATGGAGGGAGGTGCTTGATCTCAATTCCAGTTATCCAAAGTTCACACAGCTTGGTGCATGTTTTATACTAAAAACATCAGCTCAGCTGTCTCGAAGGATATCCTTTAAGATCACCATACTCAAAGAGTGTATTTCACCTTTTGGAATAATCTGCTGCCTCTTTTCTTATCTTTGGACCTCTGCAGGGACTGAATGAGAAGACAGCTTTGCAGGTGAGAACAGAGGAGAATTGTTGCTCTGAGACCCTTTATCTCCTTTTACTTCCCCACTGGAGTGGAATGAATCAAAATACTTTGTTGAATGTGGATAAGAACTTCTGAGCTCATTCATGCTTAGAATGATACTAGGGGAAAAGGAAGCTCTTCCATTTGAAAAACTTCTATCAGGCACCTACTGTATACAGGGAAATATCCTAGATCTGTGAAAAATTGTTGACTGGATAAAGCCATGTTTTGTTTTGAATTGATAAATAAAAATGGAAAGAGTTGGGAGCTTGCCATTTGTTAGTAGGTGACAGAAAATGTAATAGTCGCTGGAAAGGAGTATGGTGGCTCAGGTGGCATTTATTTAACTCAAGGTGTACGCATACTATGAAAACATTACCTCATATAATCCTCTGATAACATTCTAAGCTAGTCAGCTTTTTCCTTGGATAACTGATATCCAGGGAAATTAAGTGCCCTGCATAAAGTCACAAAGGGAGTGGGCATATTTTAGTACAAGGGCTAGAATTCAGAGGGGATGAATTATTAGTTTAAAATCATAAAATATAAATGCAATTGAAAAATATCATCTGTAATGCTTCCATAATATTATTTTGTGTTTCCTTCCAAATGTTCTCTTTATATATATAGTATGTAAAAATGTACACACAAAAGACCACTACATATCTAATTAAAATTTATGCACTTTTTCTACCTTTTTGTATTTATTTTAATACTCTCCCGTATGTCAACCATATATATCCTAGCATTCATGTTAATGGGTTTTAGAGTATTAAAATAATGATAAACCACTATTTGTATAAATGATCTTATACAGAGACACTAAGATTGTGTCCAGCATTTACCCATAAGTTAATATTGCTTTACAAAATTTTTTATAGGGCGTTTTTCTTCCTTAAAATTTTTCTCTTTGGATAAATTCCAATTACTGTAATCGCTGTGTCATAGGTTTTGAAGTCCCCTTTACAGGACATTGCTAATTCATTGTCAATGAAGGATACCTACCAAAGTACACTAGCTCCCTTGGGTCTCCTCAGTTTAGAGTTAACTACAATTGTTGAATATCACGTTTGTGCTTTCAAGGTGTTTGTGTACATGTGCAGAAGGTTGTACCTAATGTCCCGGGCAATATGTTATTATTGCATCCACAATAACCTGGCATTAAACTCTTTGCTTCTTATTTTCATATAATCTTCTTCTGAGATGCCTTTAGCTAAAATGTCAAATTAGCTTTCAGCAATGTTATACTTCTACTGTTTCGAGATTTCGTGAGACTTGGCACAGGTGCCTCTCTTCTAGTCTGGGGTTTTCTTCAAAACAGTGATTGGTATGAATTCTTATGCCCAGCATATATTTGGCTTTCAATAGGAACTTTGTCTTAGTCCAGTTGGGCTGCTATAAGAAAATACATAAACTGGGTGGATTATGAACAGCAGAAATTTATTTCTGATTTATGGAATTAGGCAAGTCCAAGATCAAGGTGCCAGCAGATTTCATGTATGGTGAAGGTTTTTTTCCTGATTCACAGATGGTACCTTCTTGTTGTGTCCTGATGTGGTAGAAGGGGTGCCCTCATGACCGAATCCCCAAAAGCCCCATCTCTTAATAGCATCATCTTAAGGGTTAGAATTTCAATATATGAAATTCTAGCAGAGAAGCAGCTAGCCAGATTTATTTTCCTAGTATTTATAAACTAAGTACATTGACATCATAAATGGACCAGGGATCATTTAAACAAATGACCAGGAAAGTAGGAAGTAATAGGGAGGTAAATGAATTTCAACAACAGAAACTTTATCATGACATAGGTAGGATTTTGCAAATTCCAAAGCTGAGTCTAATCAATGTTTGAATCTAAGAAGAACTTTCTCCATAGTCCCTAACACAAAGAGTTAGCCAGTCCTTCCCCAGACCATAGCAACTAACTTATCCTCTGATACCATCCTCTCATCATTGGCCAGTTAGGCTTCAATATCCTGTAAGAACCCTCCACTTAGAAGTAAGAACTCCCTCTTGTGAAATCTCATAGAGCTTAGGCAAAACCTTTGCTACAGCATGTTGTCCACCATTTTTAGTGAGCATGTTATGATTCAATCCTTTTGAAAATTTTGATTCGATACAGTAAGTCTAAATGTAGAAATGCAACTTTATATTACTTAGTAATATACACTATACACATGAGACCCTTAGATTTAGGAATGGGCAAGGTTCAAGAAGAGGCGACAATTGGGGATAGGGTGACTGAATAAGTTTTAAATATCACTTGATAATAAAAATGAAAAGAATAATGACATAATTTAGACCACATGAAAGTGTTCCACATCAACAAAACTGCTTCAAAAATGTCATGAAATCTATAGCACTGTTTCACACATATATAAAATAATTAAGTTATTTCTAAGTGGTATTTTTAGTTATGTGCATGCTTTATTTTCCTTACTAGATTATGGGTTCTTAGACAGTAGGAAACATGTCTATGACAGTTTATTCAAAGACTACAGTTGCTCAAAAAGTTAACCAGAGTAAGTGTATCAGTCAGGGTCCAAACAGAGAAGTGAAAGTAAGAGATTTGTTATGGGGACTCAATCTTATGCAATTATGTGTGCTAGTTAAGCAGTTTCTATAAGGATGTTACTTCCAATGTGATACTACTAAAGATTAAAGTACACGGGGAAGGCTGTTAGGAAGGGAAAATAAATTTTAAGTGGAAGAGAGAAAGAATAAGCTGAAATCCACAGCACAAGCTGGAGCTTACAGGGACAGTATGAATCTTATGAGTTCTTGTTGATTCTGTCCTTGGTAAGATGGGTGTCCTCCCAGGTTCCTCCATTTATGGTGCTGAACACACGTACTTGTCTCAGATGGCAAAGAAGCTGAAAGGGGATCCTGGAAACAGTAGAGAACTTTCCAGCCCAGCCAGTGCCTTGTGTCAAGACATGAGTTACAAAAATGGCTGCTGCTTCCATTCTGCCTTCCAGTCTCCTATAAAAATCTCTCTTCTGGCCCATGCTAACTTGAGATGTGCAGGGAAGGAAATTCCAGGTGATGGTTTTCTGCCTAGGCAAGGAGACACCTTACAAAGTGACTACAATAAGTTCTCAATCAAGATTTCTTAAATGAGTGAATGAATGGATGGACAGATGAATGAATAGATTGATACTCAGGTTTTCCAGTCTAGCCACAAAGGTCAATTTAATTTATATTGAAACTAAAGTATTTATAAATAAAAAACAACCCCAATCTTAGGTAAGGAGAAATTTTATTTAAGAGAGCATTACAAGAGGAGGAATGATTATTTACCCTCAGATCCTAAGATTCACAAACTTCTAAATGGTCAGGAAGAAAAGTTCTGTTTTCTTCATAGCAAGAATAAACAAGGTTTATGCAATGCCTTTTTTCACAGTAAGGAGAGTTTTCCTGTATACCAGTGTTGGCTCAGGCTGAGGGTGGGTCAAAGGTCAGAGTCCCGTTGGATTGGAGAGAAGCTTAACTAAAGTTTGGTCAAGTCAGCCAACAAGAACTTTGTTTTGATGGAGCAGTGAGGATGAACAGTTTAGTTAACCATTTATGAGGGAGAAATAAATGGGGTGAGGAAGAACCCAGTGTGGGGAAGAGGGATCAATATTTTACCTGAGTTTAGTCTATTCTTGGAGGGTTTGTGTGCTGACTCAGCCTGGGGGATGGAGAGAAGACTGGCCAAAGTTTGGCTAACAAGTATTTTCTTCCCGTTTATCAGTGGAGATAAGCAGTTCAGTTAATCATCTGTGAGGCACAGTATGAGGCTTTGTAGAGTCCATGTTTGGCCTTGTCATAGGTAAACAAGGAGGACATCTCAGAGTCCTGTGTAAGTCATTTGGGGAAGTATGGGTCCTTGCAGTAAACCTTTTCCAGAACACAAAGGGGGGATGAAGGGATTTTTTTTTTTTTTTAACCAACCATTATTGTTTCTCAGAATCACAGGCCTTGGGTGAAGTTCAGCATTGTTAATTCCTCACAGAATTGGATCGATTGAAAAACATTTTGACCTTAACCTTTTGGCCTGCCTTGAGAATTAGCCCCATGAGTCTTCTTTTCACACTGATTTGAAGGGTATTGCTGAGGATTTTGTCTACTATATAGTGACTCCTGAATATGGCTGAACAGGTCTGCTGGAAATAATGTGGAGCACGTGGAACTCTCATACACTCCGATGAGTATGTAAAATGGTGCTGCTGTGTTGGAGAACAGGTGGTTTCTTATAAAGTCACACATACACTTACCTTATCACCTTGGAAATGCATTCCAAGAGAAATAAAATCATCTATCCACACAAAGATGTGTACATAAATGTTTATAGAAACTGTATTCATAATCATGAAAAACTAGAAACAACCCCAAATGTCCTTCAACAGGTTAATGGATAAACAAACTCTGACACATCCACACAGTAGAATACCATTGAGAAAAAGAGGAATGCACTATTGAAAAGCACTACTGCTTGGATTTGCTGAAAGAAACCTGTCCCCAAAAGATACATAGTAAATAATTCCATTTATTTGACATTCTGTCAAAGGAACATGGAGGAGATCAGAACAAAGGAGTTGAACACTGAAAGGGGGGCTCTTCCCCTGGAAATTGCCAAAGATTCAGAGGCTCAGCGGGAGATAGAGAGAGCAGCAGCCTCTACTGGGCAGATGTGAGACAGCGGGACAATGATGCAGTGGGGGCAGCTGGCAGCTGGTTGATTCCACCCACTGAACCGCCATCTGCTGACCCCTGAGGAGTCATCCCCAGCGCTGGCTTGCCGTGGGTGGGTGTCCGCCATTTACTGGGTTCACTGCCTGGAGATGCTGTCACATGATATGGTTTTGGGTAGCATCCCTTCCTCATCCCGGAGACTTTCGCACAGGGCGTGGCAGGCTCCATCCTAGGAGGTGGGAAGAAGTAAGAAAAGCCACTTTCTCTGTGTGACTGGTGTGAATCTGCAGGACTTTGGTGCTAAAAAGTAGTCCAAGATCTGTCAAGTTGGCTAGCCAGGGTAGTGTTGGTGGGTGAAGCTTGAGCATGTACCCCAACACTGGTGCTCCAGGGGTGGAAGGCTGCCATCTGTGAGATCTGCAGACGCTGGGGCCCTCAGTGGTCTCAGACAACACCTCTCCCCCAGCCTGGTGGCTTTATCACCAGGTGTGGCGGGCTCCGCTCCTGCAGGCAGGCAGAAGCAAGAAAGGCCGCTTTCTCTGTGTGACTGGTGTGAATCTGCAGGGCCCTAGTGCTAAGCAATAGGGGGCAGCCTGTTGATTCAGCCCACCAGACTAGCTTAGATCATCTGATAAGAACATAACTCTAGGGCTCACTTTCCACATCCGGGTGGCTGCCAGCTTTGGGGTTTGTGGACTGGGAAGGAAAATCTTGGCCAAAGTCCTCAGCAATTGTTCCAATTGACCACTCCCATCAGGAACAGCCTCTCAAGTGTGGCAAAAGTGTCCAGAAAAACATATTAGTGGCTCCCCCTGGCAGCGTATCAAGGAACCATAGAAGCATACACACTCAGGCTTGCAGGTACCAGTTATGGTCTATCTTGCCCTTATGCCCACCTAAAGGGGGAACAGGGTTCAAGTAACCCTTTGGAGTGCCGAGACTCTTCCCAAAGATCCGGGCATTGGTATACCCCATCTGGGGCACCAGAGCCCAACACAGAGCCATCAGATTACCTGGAGAACTGGCTCCTCCGTGCAAACTACAATCAACAACAGAGAGGGTAATCCCATAGCTTAACACAGTACCTTCCAGCTCATGCTATTAGAGGGAAGTGGAGTCGTATACACAAGTGTGATCCACCACCTGGGGTCTTAAGCTGGGGGAACCAAACTCACTAATCTCCATTGGCAAGAGGTGAAGACAATAGGTCAGAGGTAACCAAACTTGCTAAAATACCTTTTACACAATACAGGACCAGTGTGCCTCTTCCCAGCACTGTCAAGGAATGTCCCTCTGGGGACTTGGAGCTAGGGCCATAAATCACTCTTAGGACTCTCAGTTCTTGACCAAGTAGCCTATTGAGAAAGAATCAGTGAAAGAATGCAGGAAACATGAAAGGTCAGAGAGAAAAGTCACCCCCAAAAGAAATCATTAGACCCTCAACAATATATACCAATTTAAATGAAATGATTAAAATGCTGGAGGAAGAATTCCAAATATGGATTATAAGGAAACTCAATGGAATTCAAGAGAAAATAGAAACCCAACACAAAGAAGCCACAAAAACAATTAGGAAATGAATGAAAAATTATCTAAAGAAATTGAAATATTACAAAAGAACCAAACAGAAACACTGGAAATGAAAGAAGCATTTAAGTAACTATAAAACACAGTGCAAAGCCTTAAGAATAGAATGAATTATGCAGAGGAAGGAATCTCAGAGCCTGAAGATAATGTCTATATGCTAAACAAATCAGATGAAGAAAAAGAACACAGAAGCAACAGATAAGAACAAAATATACAAAAAATGTGGGATTATGTAAAGAAACACAACATAAAAATTATAGGCATCCAAGAGAGAAAAGAAAATGCACAAAGGATGGAAAATCTATTTCTTAAAACACTGGAGGAAAATATACCTGTCCTGGCCAGAAATCTAGATATCTAAATACAAGAAGCACACAGAACTCCCAGGAGACTCAACATGAAAAAGCAATCACCACGTCACATAATTATTAGACTTGCCAAGGTAAACAGGAAAGAAGCAATCCTCCAAGCAGTAAGATGAAAGCAGCAGGTAATCTATAAAAAAAGCCTATCAGATTAACTGCAGCCTTCTCAATTGAAACCTTACAAGCCAGAAGGGACTGGGCACATATCCTCAATCTTCTAAAATAGAATAATGGCCAACCTAGAATTCTTCATCCAGCAAAACTAAGCTTCATCTATGAGGGACAAATAAAGACTTTTCCAGACAAACAATCACTCATGGAATTTGTGAAGATGAGATCTGCCCTGTAGGAAGTACTCAGACTTGCATTATACACTGAACAGCGTAATAGACACCCATCAAAGTAAAATCACTCAAGACTTAAAGTCCAGAACCTGGATTCCACGTTGGCTGGAGAGGTAAAACAAAACAATAATAACTTATCCAACAATATGGACAGAAATCTACCCCAAATACCAATTCTCTGAATAAATGTGAATGGCTTCAATTGTCCTCTGAAGAGACATAGACTGGCTCAGTGGATAAAAATTCATAAGCCAAGTATCTGCTGTCTTCAGGAAATACATCTAACCAACAAAGATGCTTTCAGACTCAAGGTCAAGGGTTGAAAAAAAAAAACTTCCAGGAAAATGGAAATCAAAAGAAAGCATGGATAACTATACTTATTTCAGATAACATAAACTTTAAAATAGCAAAAGTAAAGAAAGACAAAGATGGTAACTAAATAATGGTGAAAGGAAAAATCTAACAAGAAGACTTAAAAATTCTTAAAATTTATGCACCCAACACAGGAGCTCCCAGATACATAAAGCAAACCTGTTTGATCTAAATATCATGATAAACAGTAATGCCATAGTATCCTGGAATTTCAGCACCCCACTGACTGACCAGGACAGATCCTCCAAGCAGAAAAGCAGCAAAGAAACAATGGACTTAAACAGAGCTCTAGAACAAATGTGTCGAACAGACATCCACAGAATATTCCACCCAAATAAAGCCAAATATACACTCTTCTAATTAACTCATGGAACCTTCTCAAAAACTGATCATGTCTTAGGCCACGAATCAGTCCTCAACAAATTTAAAATAATAGAAATTATACATGTATCTTCTCAGACCACAGTGGTATAAAATTAGAATTCAATTCCAACAGAAACCCTCATCACTTTGCAAAGTCACGGAAATTAAACAATCTATTGTTGAAAGACTATTGGGTCAAGGAGTAGATCTAGATGGAAATCAAAAGATTCTTTGAACTAAATGATAATGGGGACACAAGTTATCAAAATCTGTGGGATACAACAAAAGCATTCCTGAGAGGAAACCTAATAGCATTATATGCTCACATCCAAAAGACAGAAAGCTCAAAAATCAACAAACTAATCAGCTGTCTCAAGGAACTGGAAAGGAAGAACAAATTAATTCTAAACCTAGCAGAAGAAAAGAAATAACTAATATCAGAGCAGAAATAAATAAAATTGAGAATAAAAGAACTATACAGAAGATCAATAAAACCAAAACTTGGTTTTTCATAACGATAAACAAAATTGACAG
>CAUYSK010007913.1:0-12799 GCA_963575035.1 Avahi laniger
TTAATTTCTTTCTATTTTTGGTAGAGATGGGGTCTCGCTCTTGCTCAGGCTGGTCTCGAACTCCTGAGCTCAGAACGATCCGCCCACCTCGGCCTCCCAGAGTGCTAGGATTACAGGCGTGAGCCACCGCGCCCGGCCTAAACAATGATCTTTTAGATCAATTAAGAATAAGAAAAATGAAATTTTGGCTGGTCATGGTGGCTTATACCTATGATCCCAGCTTTTTCGGAAGCTCAGGTGGGAGGATCATTTGAGGCCAAGAGCTTGAGACCAGCCTGGGCAACATTGCAAGACCCTGTCTCTACAAAAAATAAATTTAAAAAAATAGCCCAGCATGGTGGCACACACCTGTAGTTGCAGCTACTTGGGAGGCTTCCTTGAGCTCAGGAGTTCGAGGCTTCAGTGAGTTATTATCATGCCACTATACTCCAGCCTGGGCAACAGAGTGAGACCCTATTTCTGAAAAAAAGAAAACTGAAATTTTATTTTGCCTATATTAATTCCTTCTCTAGTGCTCTTCCTTTCTTTATGTAGCTTTGATACTGTAGCATTTTCCTTCTCCCTGAAGAACTTTTTTTAACATTTCTTGCAGAGCTGATCTGCTGGCAATGAATTTTCTCAATTTTTGCTTGTCTGAAAAAGTCTTTATTTCTTCTTCACTTTTGAAGGATAATTTCACTGGATATAGAATACTAAGTAGGTAGGTTTTTTATTTTTAACACTTTAAGTATTTTACTACACTCTTTTCAGGCTTGCATGGCTTCTGACAAGAAAGGATAATAACAGAGAATTTCACTCTTCAATTTCTTTTAGGATTTTCTCTTTGTCTTTGGTTTTCTACTAGTTGTATATGATTTGCCTGAGTGTAGATGTTATTGTTGTTTATTCTGCTTGGTGTTCTCTGAGCTCTCTGCATCTGGGATTTAGTATCATTAATTTGGATAATTCTTGGCCATTGTTACTTTAAATATTTCTTCTGCTCTGTTCTTTGTTTAACTTTCAGTATTCTAATTATGTGTGTGTTATGCCTATTGTAATCATCCCGCAATTCTTGGATTTCTGTTTCGTTTTATTGTTTGTTTTATTTTTTTTTTTCTCTTTGCATTTCAGTTTGGGAAATTCCTATTGGCATACTTTCAAGCTCACTGATTCTTCAGCCAATTCAATCTACCAATGAGACCATCAAAGGCATTTTTCATTTCTGTTGCAATGTTTTGATTTCTAGCATTTCCTTTTGATTCTTTCTTAGAGTTTTCAACTCTCTGCTTACATTATCCATCTGTCCTTCCATGTTGTATACTTTTTCCATTAGAGCCCTTAACATATCAATTACTTTAAATTCCCTGTCTGATAAATCCAAAGTCTGTGTCAGATCTGAGTCTAGTTCTGATACTTACTTTGGTCTTTTCAGACTGTTTTTAATTGCCTTTTAGCATGCCTTATAATTTTTTGTTGAAAGCCAGCCATGATGTATAGGGTAAAGGAACTGAGATAAAAAATCTTCAGAGTGAGGTTTTATTAAGCTGGCTACAAGTCAAGCTGTGTTTAATGTTTTGCTGTAACTGTCAGTATCAGAGGCTTCAAATATCTCCAGTTTCCTTGTTTTTGTCTCCTCCACTGTCTTTGGGCTTCCCTAAGAATTCCTCCTTAAATAAAGATTGCACTTTGCAGCTCTTCGGCTATAATCCACTGTTATTATACTGGGGCCCTGTTGATGTGGTGATAAGATATGAGGAGGGAAGAGTTATATAATTTTATCTCAGTCTTGTAGTGGGCCCATGTCCTGAGCTGTGACCTTCACAACTGTTTCTTAGCTTCCGCCCCCCTTTAGGTGAGACAGAAAGACTAAAAGAATCTGGATTCGGGTAAATACCCTTCCCCCAGGTAGGCTAAGGCTCCAGTAAAGTTTTCTTCCCTGAAGAGTAGGCCTTTGTTATGGAGAACACTCTGGGTATATTTAGAAATGGTTGCTTTTCTTCTCCCCCTGCCAGAGCCACGAGGGGCTCATTCTTGGCTCTTCCCTGTGAGAACCTGAAGGAGTTCCTAGAGGAACAGTGTGGGGTCCCTAAGGTTGAGGCCCAGGAATTTCCCACTCTCATGAGGGTCCACACTCATCCTCCAGCAATCTGTCAAATCACCGTTTAAGTATTCCTACCTGTTTATGGCTCCAGCGACTTCTGCTCTAGGTCAGCTCACATCAGCTACTTCTCCGTATTTACCTATCTCTCCATATTTCAGGGTTGTGATTTTCCCTGCAACCTCAATTCTCTGACAGGCTCAAGAAAAAGTCACTGATTTTCAGTTTGTCCAGCTTTTTCTTGTTGTAAGGGCAGAAGTAACACCTTCCAAACTACTGACCTAAATCCTTAAGTCTATTGCTTTGTTTTACGTTTCAATAAAATTATACAAAATCCAAATACATAGCAGTCTGGGCCTTACTTAGTGTAGGGTCAAGGTGTCCTATACACAAGATCATAAGGGCAACAGAGTACTAGTGCAGGACTCCTAAGTCATCCAGCAAAGGCTAAATCATTTCCCAAATACTCTACTAAACAAAGCAAAGAAGTTTGCATCATTTTTTAAAACACATCAAAACAATTTAAGTTTAGGCACCCAAAAATTAAACCTTTTCATGCCTTGAAGCAACTCATCTCTCTGGGGTTCCAAATAGCTGAAGTTTTGCCACACAGGCTCAAAATAACTGAGTGAAATGATTCTAAATCAGGCTGAAGTCTTCCTTTCTTTTTCTTAGTTATTATTTAAGAAAACAACTGTACGCTAGAAACTTATAGATAAATAAGCCTTCATGTAAAGAGCCCCTGGGCCAGATTCCTCCTGGTGTCAGGGGGCTGGGTCCCCATTTCACTCCCAAAGGGAGAGGTGCCTGGCTCTGCTCTGACCTGGAAATCTCCACTTGGCTCCTTCTCTCCCCTCAGAATTCCCCGGGTTATCCCGAGAGCTGGAATCGCTGAAACAGCGGTGCCATACCTGATGTGCTAATGAATTCACCAAGCTGCCTAGTGGAATGAGTTTATAGGGAGGTGTTGAAAAGTTCCTTTCTCTCTTTTCTTAAGAAAGTTGGCCTTTCTTTTTGCAAGTGGGTGCACACACACACACACGCGCGCGCGCGCGCGCACACACACACACACACACACACACACCAGCCATCTAACCTGAAAAACTTTTACTTTCCAACTGCCCCAAATTACTGAAGATAATTTTCCCATCTCTGAGATCTCAGAATGCTCAGGTTCTGCCCTGATTTCTGCTCTTCCTCTTCTGCGATACAATCCCTTTTCTCAAAATTCAGTTTTTTATGGGTCCCACTTGCATGTCATTTCTTACTTTTGATATGTGAGAACCTGTCTTAGTCTGTTGTGTGCTGCAGTAACAGAATACCACAGAGTAGGTAATTTATAAAGAACAGAGATTTATTTCTTACAGTTCTGGAGGCTTGGCAGTCCAAGATCAAAGGATCTACATCTGGCCAAGGCCTTCACGCTGCTTCATCCCATGGCGGGAAGCAGAAGAGCAAAAGAGTGCACACTCATGTGAGGGGCGGAGGAGAGAGAGAAGAAAACTGGGTCAAACTCATTCTTTTATCAGGAATCCACTCCTGCAATAACTAACCCACTCCCACAGTAATGGTATTAATTCATTCTTGAGGGCAGAGCTATGCAGGCTGGAGTTGCACATTTGTGGCCCTACAGTTCTGGGGTCTCAGAGGCTGCCCACTCCCATGGCCCCACTAGGCAGTGGCCTAATGGGGACTCAGTGTAGTGGCCTCACTTCTAAGGCTACACTGAGTATTTCCCCAGTGGAGGCTCTCTGTAGTTGCTCCACCCCTGTGACAAGCCTCTGCCTGGGCCTCCAGGCAGCCTGAGATATCCTTTGAGATCTAGGTGGAGACTGCCATTGCCACCCCACTCTTGCATTCTGCACACCTGCAGAATTAGCACCATCAGGACACCACCAAGGTTTATGGCTTGTACCTTCTAGAGCAATGGATTGAGACACATCCACTCTGTATCACAGCTAGGGTGGCCAAGCAGCTGGACTGGAATTCAGGAAGCAGAGTCCTGAGGCTGCACAGGGCAGTGAATGTTGAGGTCCCACTGGCACCTCTCAGGGTCCTAGCGTGCTTTGGAAGATCACTGAAATGTCCTTGAGGTCATTCTCCCCTTGTCTCCCCTTGAAGAATAGAACTTGGCTTCCTTCTCTCCTGTATTGATCTCTTTAGAAAACAGTTGTTTGGCCACACTCTAAGTGTTCTCTCCCAAACACATTTTTTTTATTCTTTACATGGCCAGATTGAGAGTTTTAATTATAAGTTCTGTCTTTAAATCATTCTCCCTTCTCTCATTTTACTGTAAGTGGCCAAAAGAAGCCACGCAGCACCTTGAATGCTTTGCTGCTTAGATATTTCTTCTGCCAGATGTCCTGTTTCATTGCTCTTTAAGTTCTGCCTTCCACAAAGTCCTGGGACGTGGACACAATGCTGCCAAGTTCTTTGTAACTGTGTAACAGAACAGCGTTTACTACAGTCTCCCGATAGGTTGTTCCTCATTTCCATCTGAGCCCTCATCAGAATGGCCTTTACTGTCCATATTTCTACCAAGATTCTGATGGTTTAAGTAATCCCTAAAAAGATTTAGGCTCTCCCTATAGTTTTTGTCTCCTTTGGATCCCTCACCAGAATTTCCCTTAAAGCTCCATTCATGGCAGTCTAGGATTTTTCTACCTGCTCCTTTAAATTCTTCCAGCCTCACTTATTACCCAGTTCTAAAGTTGCCCCCGTACTTTCAGGTATTTGTTATAACAACGGCCCCACTTCTCAGTGCCAGTTCTCTTAGTACATTTTGTGCTGCACTAACAGAATACCTGAGGCTGGGTAATTTATAATAAACAGAAACTTACTGTCTCATGGTTCTTGTGGCTGGGAAGTCCAAGATCAAGGGGCCGGCATCCGGTGAGGGCCCATGACAAAAGGACAATAGAGAGGACAAGAGAGAGCAAGACATTGAACTCACAGTCTCAAGCTCTTTGATAATCAGCATTAATCCATTCATGAGGACAGAGTCCCCATGACCGAATCACCTCTTAAAGGTCCCACCTTTCAACAATGTTGCATTGGGGATTAGGTTTCCAACACATTAACTTTGGGGGACACATTCAAACCATAACAATATCTTCTCTCTTCCTCCAAACTGAAATCACCTTAAGAGCAGGGCCCGTGATTTATTCTTCTTAACTCTTGTATCTCCCAAGCTCCTGGCATCCACAATGCTTCCCCCAAACACAGTTAACGAATGCTTATTGTTTCCATTTATTGCTCTAATAATAGTAGATAACATATATGGCACTTATGCCAGGCACTGTATACTTCACTTGTATAAATGCATTTAATCCTAATATTGTCCCCATTTTATAGATGGTAAAACTGGTGCACAAATTGGTTAAGTAACTTAACTTCAGGTCACAAAGCCAATAAATCACAGCAGAGCTGAGATTTGAACTGAGATCTATATCTGACTCCATCGACTCTCTTCTAAACCACTTGGCAAAATTGCCTCACCCCAGTGCACACAAAGATCCAGAAATGTTTTATCAATTTAAACCCCCAAAGCTGTCCTTTGCTGTCTTAGCAATAGAACAGCTGGCTGGGGTATAGGACAGTTTTCACTTTCCAATAGGTTCTTGTCTATAACTGCAACTGCATCACAAATGAGTTCCATGGTCTTTGTTCTCCCCAAGAAGTCCTTGCACTAGCCTTGCACTTGCACTCAGGCACGTGTGGAAGATATAAGGAAGATGACAAGCTTCAGTTGCCTCCTTTTCAAATTTGAGATCCAGGGGGAAAAAATGCAAACTTGTGACACTGGTGAGAGGCAAGAACATCTTCCCAACCTCTGACTCAGACCACTTCTGGCTTCACTTTCCAGCTGCCATGAGATGGCCCACATGGCTGTTTCTCCTCATGTGGGCTTCTGAGTCCTAGTCCATCCCAATGGCCCCGAAAGTCACTATCTGAAGTACACCAGATGCACGATTCCTTGGCGCTGCTGTTTGTCTTCCATTAGAGGGCTGGGAGGGGGGATTGTCAACCAGCTACACTAGAGGAGCTTCTGGCTTAAAACCATCTCTTCTGGGGGCTCTGCAGGTCCTCAGAGCCTGCTCTAGAGCAGTGCTTCTCACACTTTAATATGTACATATAGCTGTGAGCACCTGTAGTTCCAGCTACTTTGGAGGCTGAGGTGGGAGAATCACTGGATCCCAGTGGTTCAAAGTTATAGTGAGCTGTGATCACACCACTGCCCTACAGCCTGGATAACAGAGAGAGACCCCATCTCTCAATATATATATGTATATATATATATATATATATACACACATACATATATATTTATATATATGCATGTGAACTACTTGGATATGTTGTTAAAATGGAAATTATGGTTCAGTAAGTCTGAGGTGAAGACTAAGATTCTGCCTTTCTAACAAGCTCCCAGCGGATGCTAATGTTTCTTGTCTGTGAACCACGCTTTGAATACCAAGGGCCCGGATTAGCTGCATCTGTTCCAGCCACTTAGCTCTTTAAGAATACTGAGGCTTCGGGTATAGCAACAGCCTCAAGTTTTAGCTTTGAAGGTGTTCGTGGCAATGGTGGTGTCGGGGGGATGGCAGAGGCAGTGCTGATGAAGGTGTTGATGATGGCGGGGCTGGGGGTGGTGGTAATAGTGGCTGCTATGGTGATAGTGATGACATTTGCGGCAATGGTGGTGATGGAGGTGGCAGCAATGTTGGTAGTAATTAGTACCTTATACCATGTACAGCTTTACAGTCTTCATAGCATTTTTTTTTACATTTTCTCATGGTACAAAAGAAAAAGAACAGGATTCAGAGCCAGAAGACATGAGTTTGAGATGCAACTCTACCATCTACTGGTTGTGTGATCTTAGGCAAATCGCACTGTCTACACTTCGCTCATCTATAAAGTGGGATAGGATACTAACACCTCCCAGGGTTGTTCTGAGGCTCATACGAGCTAGCTCTTAGAAACGGCTTATGCAGTACCAACATGCAGGGCTTCTAGATTCTGATCCTCTCAATCAAGTGCCTGGTGAAGGAGAAAGGGGCTCTCCAGGGGCAAGACAGCATGACACGCAAGCAAAGCCTGTGGTGTGGTGTGATGCAGGCAGAGCCAGGGTGGCCCCTGGTGTGTAGTCTGATCATTTGTTTTAAGTTCCACCACTATCAGTTGGCTCTGTGGAGCAAATTGCCCTCTTCCTGTTGTCCTTTTGTTGAAGCATACACATTTCCAGAAGAAAAGTCATTCGTGGTGTAAGCAAAAGGGTCTCTGGCTGTGGAGTGGGGAGGTCTGGAGTCTTGCCCCAGCCCAGTCACTATCTCTGTAGATAACAGAGGCCAAATGTCTTCCTCTCCCTTCCTCCCTCCCGCGGTGAAATAAAACAGTTGCAGTGACTCTCTCTAGTTGCGGGAACCTGTGGTCTTTGATTTGGGTGTAAGTGGGCTCCCTGAACAGCTTTCCTCTGGGGTAGGACAGACAGCACAGAAGCCCAATTAGAAAGGCCCCAAGACCCCATAGCCTGAGCCCTGGTTTACCCCAGAGCCGACTCTGGCCAAGGGCAAAGAGAACCCAGGCCCGCGGGCAATGCCAGGCCTCAGCCAGCAACCGCAGCCCCACGGCCCCACAGCTCCACGTTAGCGATACTTGATTTTGAAAAGATCCAGGCAGAAATTTACTGATACAAGCTGGAAGTTGGTTGGCCACATTAAGAGCTCAGCTTCCCCTTCCCTTGGTCCAACTGGCTACAAAAGGAGCTTTGTCTGCCGTGGGGTAGCCAGTCCAGGATGTGACCACCAGACAGAATTCAGTCTTTAAGAGGCTGCAATGTCTGCTCAGAAACACACGACTCCAAGCACTGCCCCCAGTGCTGGACGCCCTCTGCATGAGCCCAGGTCGGGGTGGCTGGGCTGGGCTGGCACTGAGGAGTGGGGCCTGGGGTGCGAGCACTGGCCCGGGCCATGCTTCTCCCGCGACTCCCGTGCTCATCCTGAAAATGAACAGAAATCGCTGGAATGCAACTGAGCGAGCTAAGGGGCTTTCCTTTTTCTGTGGTTCCCTCTCAGGTAAAGTTTCAGGAACTGTCCAGGTTCTTACCTGGTTTAGGAGACAGTATAGCCAAGAATATTGTTCTCTGAGTGACGGGGCAGAACCCTGTATTCAGAGTCTGCGTTATCTCCCCTTGTCCCCAGCTTCCTCCCTAGCCTGGTGGCCAACCGTGCTCCATTACTCCTGAAGGCTAAACTGCGAGGCAGAGAAAATTCTGTCTCAGGCACCTCACTGCTCCGTGGATACGCTTCCACCCAGGCTCCCAGGACCCCCTACACCATCTGAACCCCCACACCCCAGCACTCCCTCTCTGCCCTCAGCTGTCCCTGCCTCCTGCTCTCACCTGGACCCCAGGGTTGGAAAGCTCTGTAAGCCAATCTAAGCTAGTTGTGATTTCCTTGTGGGTAGAGATCATGTCTTTCCTCTCTGTGTCCCCAAGCCTTCCACAGTGCCTGGCACACCAGAGTCATCTCATGTCTGTAGAAACACTGACTGAATTTATGAATGAACACAAGAGGGAGTAAGTGAATGAATGCTCATGTTAAAAATAAGTTACTGCAAGACTCCTCCCAGGAGTATGTGAAATTTGTTCCTTTAACTAAATCCCAGTGGGAGAGATATCTGATGGCAGAGCATTTGCCCAGTGGCCATAAGCTCTCACCAAATAGGTAACTTTATTAAAAGTAAAGCTGGCCCTACCTGGGGTGGGAGCGGGGGAGGCTTTATGGAAGAAGAAAGCTGCACAGGCAAGAGACAGGAAGGAAGCAGTAGTTTTGAGCCCTCTGAAAATGTTGCCCGGAGGCATCCTGGATTCTGCCCAGCCTGCAAAAAAAGAATCATTCAACACTGCGGCTGCCCCAGCTGCAGAGCAGCATTGAAAGAGTTGGGTCCATCCACAGGCAGCCAGCCAGGTATGTGGCCACAACTGTAATACTCAGCAGAGAGGATACAAGCCAGCGGAGAGGGATTGCTTATAGCTGGGAGGATGTATGGTGGAGGGAGCGCTTGAGAAGGGAAATACAGTTTGGATACAAAGACATTATGGGACAGGCTTTCCAGGCAGGAGGAACAGAGAGCGTCAAGGGCTGATGACCGGAGGACGCGGATGTACTGGGCAAAGAGTTTGGCAGGACACAAGGTACACGAAGGGAGTGATAGGAAATAAATCTGAAAAGATCAATTGGAATCCAATTATGGGGGACCTTGGGCCATGCTAAAGAATTTGAACTTTATTCCATAGGCAACAGAAGCATCTTAAGATCTCTTCGCAAAAAAGTGACTTAATTAGGGAAATAAATCAAAATTGGCTCAGCACCAATGACCAGGCACTCCACAAACGTTATCAAATATAGTCTTCGTGGAGACTCTGCGAGGTGGAAGACATAATCCATTTTTCAGTTGAAGAAATTAAAGTGTAAACTGGTTAGAAACTTGCCCAAGTCACACGGCTGGTAAGTCCTCGGGTCAGTACTTGCTATTTCCCTCTCGTTCATGCCTCGTGGACAAGCTACATAAGAATGTGCTCCAGCAAAACTGGAGTGAACATCAAGGAAACAAAGGGGTGATGTGAAAATACAAGAGATGGTGGCATCAACCCCAGAGTCCAGTGAAAAGAAATCCCAGGATGCCAGCTGTTTAGTGAGCCTCAAAATAAATTGGTGTCCAGTAAAACATCAGTGGGTCCCAAGGAAAATGCCTTCCATTAATAGAAGAAAAAAATGGATTCCATGCCATGCATGAAATGAGTAAGAAGCTAAATGAGAATTGAGTCATGAGGGCAAAGACCTAGTTTTCCTTACCCAAGTAGAAAAAAGAAAGCAATCAAAACTCTGGGAAAACAACAAACTATTAAACAAGAAGGTCATGGTCCAAAAGTGAAGCAACATAAGAGGTAAGATGCATTTGAGCAAACAGTGGCACATAAAACAAGAAAGTCTATTTGATCCTGGAGCTATATTATCTTAAGAATATTATCCTCTGAGTGACACAGGCGACTGCCTTTGACACGCAGGGAAGGAAACCATAGCCCATCACCAGACCTCGTGCCCGTCTACCCACACATAATACACTGCTCTAAATGCTGTTTAACTTTTAGAATGGACCATAGACAACGAAGGGAAAACTTCACTACGGTTGTAGAACAGGATGTAATGTTACCACACTTGACAATGTAAAAATAAATAGCTGGTAGAAGAAGCGGGAAGGGAGGAAGAGAGGAAAGGAAGAGAGGCGATGATGTTAATATCCTGCCGTAAAGAGCAAGGGGCCAAGTACTGTCGAGAGCTGATGAAACAAAGTCACTGATAGAGGAACTCGAAATAATGACTGCGTATTAGGATTCAGGAAAAAGGAAACTATTACACGGATTAGACTTTACACAGTTACAGGACCTGGTTCAACAGTCTATGTAAGGCTATTGCCTCTGTGTCTCGGGTTGGGCCTGAGGTCAGCAGAACTGGCAGTTGAGAAGTTGGGAGTGGGGAAGAGAAAAGACAACCTGGAACTCAAGACAAACTGCAATCTGCACCTGTCTCCCTCTGCCTCCAGGCTCCAGGATGTGGGTGATCTTCTGGATAACCGGGTGCCCTCGTGATGGAGCTGCACATGCATCTGGCCCAGGACACAGGAGAGCTGCAGCAGCCACGGGCAGCCTGCCAGCAAGGTGAGCTGCAGTGACGCTCATGCCTGCTGCACCAGCTCCTGGCCCTGCACTGACCTCAGACAGTAACAATGGCTGTTGCTTCACTTACACCTTCCAAATTTGCACAAACTTCCCTCATAGTTAACCCTAACTTGGAACCACAAGGGGGAGAGAATTGGGGGGAAATGTAGGTCCCCATTTAGTTATTAATAATTTGACACAACACAAATTAATAAACTCTGAAAAATTAGGAGGGGGAAAAAGGTGATTGCTGCAGGTTAGATTCCCTAGAAACAGGTGCTGAGACAGTTTGGGGCACCTGATGTCTGTTAGGGTCAGTGCCTGTGAAGAGAAGGGGAAGGAAGCAGATTGCATGCAGGGAGCAGTCAAGCTGTGATGCGGACCCAGCAAAGCCTCCACCAACCCAGCCCAGGGCACTGGAGTGAGTGTTGATCTTTAAAGTGTCCCGGGGTGGACCAAAATACCCCACCCTTTATACCCTCGCCTTGCTCAGTCCCTGATGCAGGCTGCCCCAGGAAGGGCATGACCTTGAGCAAATGTGGCTCTGTGCAGCTGAGGCAGAGCATGAAGGAGCTGGCAGCTGATGGCCATCTGCTGACCACACTCCCTGTAGCTGGACAGCAAGTCTGTTTTCGAATGGGGGTCTGGGTAGCACATCTCTGTCTACCAAAGTATACAGATGAGCTAAATCCTGCTTGCTATGGTTTGACTGTCCCCTCCAAAACTCATGTTGAAATTTGTCATGTAACAGTGTTGAGAGGCAGAACCTTTAAGAGGTGATTAGGTCATGAAGGCTCTGTTCTCATGAATGGATTAATGCCTTGTCGTGGGAGTGGGTTCCTAATAAAAGGAATGAGTTCAGTCTGATTTCTTCTCTCTGTCTCTCTCCCTCTCTTGCCATGTGAGGCCTTTTGCCATGTGATGATGCAGCATGAGGCCCTTACCGGGTGCAGCTGCTCAATTTTGGACTTCCCAGTCTCTAAAACCAAGAGCCAAATAAACTTCTTTATAAATTACCCAGTCTGTGATATTCTGTTATAGCAGCAGAAAACAGACTAAGACACCGCTTTATCAGAGCAGGGAGACAATAGATAACGTCCCAGCTGGTCCAGCAGAACACAGCAGCATCAGCATGTTGCTTAGAGACAAGAAGGCAAACTGGCAGAAGCGGACACCCAGACAGTTAAAAGCTACTGCCTCCAGGAGGCAAGACTGAATCCAAGGAAGGGTGGGATAGAGGCCTATTTTTAACTGTGAGTCCAAGTCCTTCTGTGCCATTTATTTTTCTAACCATGGGCATGTAGTTCTTTGATGAAGTATTTGTAAAGTTTTTAAAAATTCATAACTTTCTGATTCCAAAGCCATGAGTCACCCCCAGGGAGGCTAATCGGACAGTCGTGGACAGGCCTAATTGGAGCGGGCAGATAGACTGTTGCTTACTCCATGGAGGCAGGCACAGCTGTGAGTGCCCTAGCTTTGGCTTCGCAGTGGCGCCTGGCCCATCCATTCCCAAGGTGGGAAGCTGGCCAAGTCCTTCATCTTGTGCCCCAGACAGATGGGCACCCAGGCTCTGAGAGTCAGGGGAAATACCAGCTCCCACACTGGGTTGGATCGGGGGCTTCACTCTGGAGAGCTGCTGAATTTGCCATCGTCAAGAATAGGGGTGCTCTTTTGAATATTCAGGCCCATCCCAAACTCTAATATATGTGATCAAGACTCAGCAGCAAGGCCAGGCGCGGTGGCTCATGCCTGTAATCCTAGCACTCTGGGAGGCCTAGGCGGGCGGATTGTTTGAGCTCAGGAGTTCGAGACCAGCCTGAGCAAGAGCGAGATCCCGTCTCCACTAAAAATAGAAAGAAATTAATAGGACAGCTAAAAATATATAGAAAAAATTAGCCGGGCATGGTGGCGCATGCCTGTAGTCCCAGCTACTCGGGAGACTGAGGCAGTAGGATCGCTTGAGCCCAGGAGTTTGAGGTTGCTGTGAGCTAGGCTGACGCCAC